>JAJMHC010000006.1:0-97275 GCA_030582855.1 Hemisphaericaspora lyxosophila
TTATTTTTTGGACAGAATCCCTCACATTCAACCCATTTGGAAGCCATCGTGTGCCCTTCACTTGCGTCTTCGGCCCAGTTGGCACCCACCAGCGAATCAGGTTAAGGATACTCTACTTTGAAATTTGCCCTTCCGCTCGGTGTCAGGTAAGCGGAAGATGCAGTACCCTTTGTTCTGCTGACCACTGACGGCAAGACCTCGACATGATCCAGGCGACTTCCGGGAATTACGAATGATTTTTGGGACCCATCCTCTTTTCTTTTAGTATATGTTATGTCTGACAGTCCAACTCTGCTATTGATAGGCTTAAAACATTTCTTCTCTCAAACAACTGGGGAATATCCATCTCCATCTATATGCTTGGATGTGGTAGTCACACTCATGTCTGTTGATGTAGTTGATTATGTGGTTGATGATCTAATTGAACCTCTTTGCAATGGTCTGGATAGTTGGCGGCACAAACAAAGAAGCGAAGAAAAACAAAAACAAAGTGTTGTGCCAAAATCTGGGGGCCATTCGCACATTTGCGGAAAAATGAAATTTCCAAAATTTAATGTTTTGCAACCACTTTTGGAATTGGAATGCACAGCATAAACACCCAATACAGAACTACAGAAACTTCCACTACTGCTCAAAATGAACTAACTTGAGCAAAAAAAATGCCAACTGACGATGGATGTCCTGGAATCATTAGATGGCGAACCATTTATTACTAGAAGTGCACAATTGGCAACTCAATCTAAACATGACAAATCCCCCCCAGACTTCTATGAGGCCATTAGTGGACCTGAAGACGACAAATGGAGTACAGCTTTGCCTGAAGAATTGTCATCGCTCCCAAAAGAATGACTCCTAATCACTTGCCCAATTACCTGAGTGGACAATGACATTGGGTGTTGTTGGGTATCTACGATTAAAGAAGATGGAAAATACAAGACTGGTTTAGTTGCACAAGGTTTTAGTCAGTAGAAAGGCGTTGACTACACTGAGACTTTCACTACTACTATCAAAAGAAAATTGATTAAATAACTAGTTGCCTTGGCCGCTTAAAACTGAGAAGATGACAGATTGGATGGATGTAACAACGGCATTCTTGAATGGAAATGTCGAAGAAGAACTTTATATGAAACAACCCATTGGATACATCAGTGAAGCACTGGTGGTTTTGGTTGCAAGCTGAACAACTTTATGTGGGTGTATTACCATTAATAAGCTACTGGAAGGAATAATAAAGGGATGGTTGGTGAACTAACGAAGCAGAGTACACGGCCCTATCTGAAACTATAGAAGAACTCATATGGCTTCTACTGCTATTCAAAACAATTTGAAACCAATTCCAGACCACCAATCAAGACCACCAACTACTGCATATAAAAATGGTATGTCCTGTGTAGCATTGGCTGACCATCCCATTCATCGTCAGAGAACCAAGCACGTTTTTGACATTAGATTCAATCTTACAAGAGGTATGTTGAAATTAAAACATTTAGATACAAACAGAATAGCCTCATATATACCTACAAAGCGATTGGCCAAGGATCCGTTCAAATTTCTTTGAGATCAATCTGGACTAAGCCCCAATTGGCGTAAGGGAGAATGTTGCAAGGGTAATGCAAAGGTCAGCCCAGAAAAACGAACATTGAACATAAGAAGAGCACAAATCCACCAGGGGTGTATATATTCAAAGAACAAACGAAAAGTTGATAAGAAGAATTAAAGGTAAACACAGTGAGAGAACAATCGATTAGAAAAAGAAACAAAGATAGGTATACAACCAAACTGAAACGAGAAGTTGTCGATGAGACCAAACTATTAGTGGATAGTTAAAGGAAAATTCCCCAGGTGATAATATATGTTCACATTGGCACCGCCGGAGGTAATGCCCAGAGGCTTTTAATTTTGTCGATCATTAGAAGGATGAAGAGTTAGAGTTTCTAACTAAGGAAATAAATATACACAACGACTAGTCATACCTAGTACAAGTTATACAATCATACGAAATTCAATACAATGGTCTCTAGTAAGGGCACTTTCTGCAGTAGAAAGGCTGGAATCTTCTCATCTACAAGTGCAATATGTCCAAAAAAAAAAATAATGCCTTGCCCTTTGAAAGCGTAATATTCTTCAAAACAAAGCGAATATTGAGCTACTTGCATCAATATATGAATCATGAATGACATTTGGAAAGCTTACTAAGAAGCGATAATATGCTACAACGCTCTATTTACTTTCTTAGAGAATTTTGCTATAACAAACACATAAATACAAATTTCATTAAAAAAAAAAAATATAACAATAAAAATATACATAAACTTCCTTTTCTTGACCAACAAACACATGAAAATGTTGAGAATTATTAGCTGGGAACAACAATAAATTAGACATGGGAGGAACCAATCAACGAAAATAACTGATGGTAGGATACATGGATCCAACAATAATTAGTACAAGTAAATTCCCCATATATAAGTCAAAAAAAAAAAGACGAACCTTCAATCAAGCTTGCAGAAATAAGATCTTTCCAGTGCCCTTCTAACGTTAGTAGCTTCCATATCCCTACTGACAAATTCTTCCCGGAGGGAGTACCTCCCATCCCCTCCTGTTTAAAGATCCCTCCCGTTAGCCCTTCACTTGCTTAAGCCCCACTGGCACCTACCAGCGAATCAGCTTGAAGATATATTGCCCCTTCACTTTGTGCCAACAAAGATCGGTTGCTACCTTTTCCACTGACCCACTGGCAGATAGGACACAAGTTCCAGGCCCACTCAACCTCCTCCACTTCTAAACAGGATTCGAGAATGTTCGGTTCTCCAACCTCGTTATGTCCATCCCCGTCGATCAATCCTCCACTACTAACAAATTCCAGACACTTCTTTTCCCAGATTTCCTTGGGCCCTTTCTCGGATATCGCCTATAAATATTTGTGTTATTGGATACGTCTATTAAATCCCCTATTGTAACAGAGCAATTGAAGCCATCCATTTTATCAAAAGCAGATGAATCAAGTAAGCAAACATTATGTATCTAGTCTGCTCCTAATGATGAAGATGAAGGTGATGATCTAAATTTGAACACCAACCACTGAGACATTTATTTATTCAATCAATTTCCACAAACAAAGTTAGATTTATGAAAACATTTTAAGGAATCCAACTGTTTTTCTTAGTAACCTTTATATTCATGCTGCATTGTTTATTAACCTGGGATAAATGACAGTATAGAGTGGATCTTCCTAAAACTTCCAAGGGTATATTTCCTTCAACTTCTCCGAAGCAAGAATTTCTGGGTTTAAGTTGTGACCCCTCCTTTCGGCGATTCTTTCTTTAGTATACCAAGAGATAAGGGCATCACGGAAGTCCATTAGTTTCTCAATGTCGTATCCTTCATCGTATTCTTCATCGTATTCTTCTATTTCTTCAGGTTCACATTCAGGTTCCCAATCGGGTTCAAGTTCTGGTTGAGGTTGATAGTCAGGTTCTTGTTCAGGTTCTGGTTGAGGTTGATAGTCAGGTTCTTGTTCAAGTTCTGGAAGTTCTGGTTCAGGTTGATAGTCAGGTTCTTGTTCAGGTTCAAGTTCTGGTTCAGGTTGATAGTCAGGTTCTTGTTCAAGTTCTGGAAGTTCTGGTTCAGACTGATAGTCAGGTTCATGTTCTGGTTCTTCTTCTTCTTCTTCTTCATAGATTGTGGGAAGATATAATTTAACCCTCTTCTTGAGTTTCTGTCGAGGTATAACCATTGGAACTGAAGCCTTTTTTGATGAGGTAATTCTGTGGAATTTATATAGTTCAAAATCTAGATCGAAAATGACTTCCAGGACTTTCTTTTTCATCAATTTCTGAAATTGTTTGGTCTGGGAGCGACTCTTCGCCTTCAAGACTATCTTCTTAAGGAACCGAGGTTCGGTTTTGCAACTCAATCGCGAGGTTTTCAAGTGGTCCCTCTCGTAGTCAAATGAAAATACATCATCATCGGCAGAATAGGAAGAGAACTGATCATTTTCAGATTCTTCTTCTTGGTGTTCTTCTGGAGCTTCAATAGAATAGATGCTAGCAGTGATAACATTTTGTTCACTTTCTGCACTCTCTGAAAAGAACTCTTCCGGTTCTCTCTCAACGAAACCAAATTTAGTCTCGGGAGCTGGTGGCAAAGTTTCGAGGTGGTCCCTCTCGCAATCAGACGAGAAGGTATCACCGTCAGTGGTAATAAAGGAAGATAATAGTTCTTCTTCAGGTTCCTCTTCCAAGGTTTCCTGTTTCATCAATTTCTGAAATTTTTTGGTTCTGAAGTGATTCTTCGCCTTCAAGACTATCTTCTTAAGGAAACGAGGTTCGGGTTTGCGGCTCACTCGCGACGTTTGGAAGTTGTCCCTCTCGCATTCAAACGAGAAGGCATTATCATTATTATCATTATTATTATTATCGGAGGAGGAGGGGTAGTAGGAGGAAGAAGAGAACTGATCATTTTCAGGTTCTTCTTCTTGGTGTTCTTCTGGAGCTTCAATAGAATAGATGCTAGCAGTGATAACATTTTGTTCATTCTGTGCACTCTCTGAAAATAACTCTTCCGGTTCTCTCTCAACGAAACCAAATTTAGTCTGGGGAGCTGGTTGCAATGTTTCGAGGTGATACCTCTCGTATTCAGATGAGAAGGCATTATCATTATTATTATTATCGGAGGAGGAGGGGTAGTAGGAGGAAGAAGATAAAATTTCTTCTTCCAATTCTTCATTATCGGGTGCTTCTGGAGTGCTAGCAGATGAGATTCTAGAGATGACATCTTCTTGTTCATTTTCTGAAACGATCTCTTCACGTTCCCTCTTCAAGTGACTCTTAATATTCAAGACTATCCTCTTAAGGAAACGGGGTCCGGGTTTGCGGCTCACTCGCGACGTTTGGAAGTTGTCCCTCTCGCATTCAAACGAGAAGGCATTATCATTATTATCATTATTATTATTATCGGAGGAGGAGGGGTAGTAGGAGGAAGAAGAGAACTGATCATTTTCAGGTTCTTCATTATCGGGTTCTTCTGGAGTGCTAGCAGAGGAGATGCTAGAGGTGACATCTTCTTGTTCATTTTCTGAAACGATCTCTTCACGTTCCCTCTTCAAGTGACTCTTAAAATTCAAGAGTTTCTCCTTGAAGAATATCTTCTTGAAGAATCCAAATTTACGTTTGGCGGGAATTATGGTGATTTCCCTGTGGAATTGATCATAGTCAAAAGAATACATAACATTTGGATCCCCACCTGAAGAATTTTCATATTCGCTTTCTGTAGATTCTTGTTCGTCAGGTGCATGTTCTTCAGGTTCTTCATCGTCAGGTACTTCTTCGTCTGGTTCTTCTGCGACCGGTTTCGCAGAAGTGGTAGGGAGGTATGGTTGGACCATCTTGTTTGGAATTATTCTCCCTAGAGTCCTTTTAAGGAAGTCTCCAACTTTGGGGACTTTCTTTCCATATCCGTTATGGAACACATCTAAGTTGAGGGGTTGAGTGACCGGTTCCTCTGCTTGTGCATTAAGAGGGATATCTGGATCGTGCTTGTTTTCTGCACCCTTTGTGGATTTCTCATCTTCCAACTTGGCGTTAACAACCCCAACATTGGAGAACTTGGCTGGCTTTACCAATTGCTGGTAAAGAGCCATTGCAAAGATTTCCGTATCACATGGGACGTGATTCCAATAATCATAGTCAATGGCGGGATTTCCCGATGGTTGCAACATCAGTTGGTCAATCTCCATTGCACGGATTTCGGTAGAACCAGGGACATTCATGGAATAGCCGTGGACGACTTGGGAGTTTTCGTTTTCGTTTGAGGTTTGAGTTTGGGTTGATTGGGACATTTCGATTGATTTAAAATGTGTTAAAGAAGAAGAAGAAGAAGAGGTAAATAAATTTTGTTTACCCGCCGAATAAATATTCCAAATTTTCGCAATCTCGCAACACTCGTGTCAAAAAAAAATATTTTGCAATTTTATAGTGAAAACCAGAAAGACTCAACTAGTGATGTTGAATTCAATCGATATATATCGCCATACCTATTCTATACCCAGCAAATGGGGGGTTGGGTGATCATGCCTCTTGGATTTATCTACCTTGTTATTACCACAAACAGATTATAATTCACCCAACTCAAATTAATATGAATGAAAATAGCCATGTAGTAGTAGTCAACCAAGAGAAATCACAACTTCAGATCTCCACCAGGAAAGAAGTCTATGTTCACCCAGTTGCAATCAAGAACAAAATCAATTTGTCAATGACACAATAGGTGTTCAATCTGTATGTTCAATCTGTATGTTCTTCATACACGCCCCCTTATATACCAATCGTTCCATCAGAAATCAAACTAAAACTTGAATACAGTTGTATGCTCTTGTGTTATAAGATTGGAATCAATCCAGTCACCATGTGTTAGCAAAGGGTGCTTATTAGACATAGATTAAAAGGAAATCTGTTAATCATGCATTGTCCAGTAATGTAGTAAGAAAAGGAATTCATTTGAAACAGCCAGCCTTTCATGATGTCATCATCAAGACCTCTGAACCGTCATCCATGAACAGCAGTCCACAATTCTTAATGAGCCTTAAGAACCGGGTTGACTGATTCTAGCGATGAATGAATACAAGGGGAGGGGAGCATGGTGACCATTTTGGTTGTAAAAAAAAATTCAGTACAAAAACGACTTCACTAACTGGGTAGTGCGCCTAGTACACATCAAGAATGAGGGTTTTACTAAAACTATGCTACCAATACACGTCACCTGATTGATTCGATTAATAATAGAATTAGTAGTTAGGCTGGATATGTAGTTGGTTTATTGTCTTTAGATTATAAGTTGTACATTCGTTATATTTGGTATTTCGGCAGAGCTATTGTATTGGTGCTGCATAATGTGGAACTGGGCGGGTAATTGTTGGGGGCATACTTCTGGGTTTTCATTTCTCGATTCATCTTCATGTTCATCAACCAATTCTATGGATATGGGCAACATTAATATATAGTTCCACTAGGTACTACAGATAGTCTAGATCGAGCAACTCCCACCTTCCCCCACAGTTATGTTTTAGGGCTAGTCTTCGCTTCTTACTTGTTCAGCTGTCTTGATATTTTCCTGATTATCACAGCTGCTCAAAATTTTCTACCCTAGAGTATCAATCAGTTAGATAATTAATACACTACTCCAGTCCACAAGTCATACCTAACAGTTGAGTTTACGTTCTTACTACAAAACTTATTGTTGTTGTTTCCAAGATAAATTAGATTTGATGGTTTGTCGTTCTGCAATGGGTTGTTGTTGTTATTATTCCTGTAACTAGGTTACATAAGCATCGGTTAAATTACAAATACGAGAAATCACTCAATTACCTCAATTCTTTATAGAAAAAGGACTTACGAAAATGACTGACTATTAAATTAAATTCCTGATAATAAAGAGAGCCTTCTAGAGCTACTTCAATAAACTCCAAAACAAAAACAAAAAATTCCAAACGCTAATAATAAGTAAAATAAAACTAAAATGAATAAACCACTACTACCTCTACCATTCAAACATAATCAAAACTTCCAAAACTTCTTCTTGAAACACCATTAATGTCCCACATTAATATACCTGCATCTTGGCATCCGATTATAATCTTTGAATTGTTTGTGAACTTTGGATTGACAAATTCGATCCCCAGTAATTCCATTTCTCCATGTATATGATTTGTACATTGTTGATACGAATCATCACAGTAATTGTTATAAGTATAGGCAGAATCTTGAGATACACTACTTGAGATCGAGGTAGGATTGAAGTCACCTTGATATACATAACTCAAATGAGAACCAATATCTGGATCAGTATTGAAATCACTGATTGAAGGTCTAGCAGATGATGTTGGTGATACCTGATGTTCAACTGGAAGGGCGCTGCTCGAACCTTCTTCGCTTATATCCCACTGTGGACAATTTAACTTTGGAGGTATCATATACTGAGGGTCTTCCGATGCTAGTTGAGGGAGTTGAGGTGGCACATATGCAAAATCTTTAAACAATTTTGGATTAACATTTGTCAAATAGTCATAATCATAAACTATTGGAGCAGTAAATGCAATACTTGTTGGATCATGAGGATATATATCAATTGGACATTTCTTTCTTGGTTTTCTAATCTTATCCTTTTCCCCATCATCATCGTGTTGCTGCTGCTCTTTCTCTTCGCTTTCTTCTTGCTTCTGCGTGCTATACAGATCAAACGTTTCACTTGTTGGTTTGCTTCTTCTCATTTGTATATTATGAGGATTTTTGACTGACGCTGCTTTGTAGTCTGAAAATTGATCTAATCCTACAGGAACAACTATTACCTGATGATCATCAACATTATTATAATCCAAGTTTCTTAAATCAATCAAATGAACTCTGCCAACGTGTTCCGATATGATTAATAAATCATTCATGTCATTTTCAGGTGAGAATTTACAAACTCTGAAAGCACCCGATTGATGTCCTTGTCTGGTTGACTTAATTTCAATTAATCTTGAAGACAAATTACGTAAATCGTAAATTTGACAAATCCCATCTTGAAAAACGGTGGAGAATAAAACACCATTGGGGTGATAAGCAACTCCAAATCCACTTTCATGACCTGATTTGATTGATTTTATTATTGGTTTAGGTTGATTTGGGTCAATTAAAAATATTGAAGAAGAATCGCCAGTAGCTGTTAATATGTTATTTGATTTAGGATTCTTAACAACGTTATTTAAACAAGTATTGACTTCACAATTTATTTTGGAAGCTACCTTAATGTTTGAATTATTAATATCAAGACAGTATAAATGAGTATCATTATTACAAACATATGAACTAAATGAATTTGTTGAAGTTGGATAAATTGTGACATCATTATTTATCATTTCACCTAATTTAACAGTTTTTGCAATATCTAAACTTGGATTATAGAATGAGAATAACCCCTTTGCGATTCTTTTCGAAGGTATCATGCTTCTGTTGTTGTTGTTGTTGGATGCACTAGTTAGATTGTCTAAGTTTAATGAAAACAACTTAGATGAAGAAGTTAATAATCCACCAGTTACCAATATGTCATTATAATGGTTAAAACAGCGAGGATAGTAGTTTAACTTGATATAATTCTTTGTGAACTGGTTATTCAAATCATAATAATAAATTGAATCATCACGAGTATAATATAACAAGTCCTTTTGATCATTAAACTTAAGCAAATCTCTCAACTGCCAGTGATTCACAGATGGCCTTATATGAGGTATATATATAGGGTTTGGCATTAAGTACTGATAAGAATGATAATAATTCTGGAAACACTTGTTGTATTGCTGTTGACTATTGGTAAACCTCTTTTTCTTCTTCTTCATTGCATTCAGCTCAAGGTAAGGTGTATCAAAGGCGTCGATATGCTTTACTTTATTGGGCTGGTTAATGTCTATTGTCATTATTGCTTTGTGGATAGGAGGGGGGGGAGGGGTATACGGAGGATGATGGTATATATTCTGTCTTGTGTTTTGTTGCTTGTACTACTCTTGAGTTGGCTGTTCTTGGTAGATATATATGAGTTGTATGTATGAATAGGTGTGGAATGTGTATGCAACTGTATGTATGTGTCCTGTGTTATCTCTATGCCTATCTGTCTGTCTGTTTGTCTGTCTGTCTGTCTGTCTGTTTGTCTGTCTGTCTGTCTGTCTGTCCGTCCGTCTGTTTGTCTCCGAACTGAATAGCTATAAATAAATCAGAATAACTGATAAGGGAGAAGGTTGTAAAGAAGAAAATGAGAGAAAGGGGAAAAAAAATGTCTGACATTCTTGTATTTCTGTCTGTCTGTCAATTTATTACTATGGGGGGTTTTAAGGGGGGGAAGGGGACAGGTTGGTGCGGAAGAATGTCGAATGAATGATTCAATTTTCGCCTTATAAAAATGTCGCATTGTTGCTCTTTTGTGTAATGTCGTGAAATCTGTTCTCTCTCTTTCTTTCTTTCTCTCTCTCTCTCCCACTGCGTAATGATGAGTAACAATTACATCATACGTTTAATATATTGTCATTATCTGGCATTAGCTTTAGTGATTAAAAAATAATTAAGTAATAAATAATAACGGACAGCGATTTGTTCCCATTATCATAAACAAATCGCTGACAGACTGACTGTATGTCTGTCTGTCTTGCAATAAATAACTACAATTAAATCTGAACCAAGAGAGGAACACTATTTGGACAACAAAAAAAAAAGTCTGTCTGGTAACTTCTTAATCATCATCCTTTTTTGATTCGATTTTTGTGGGGGGGGGCGAGGTCTCGCCAGAGAAACAGGAAACATAAATGGTTTATATGCAGGAGGTTATTTTAGATTGGTTACAACAATTCATTATTCCTATACACGATAAATAGACGGGGAGGGGGGCATTTAAACCCCACCCTCTCTTGCTACTTAGTCAGAGGAAGTAGGCTTCTTTTCAAGGGCAATATTAACAGTATCCTCTTTTTCAATATCTGTAGCTGGTGGACTAGGGTCTATCTTTGGAACGGTAATAGTGATATTGCCGTTCAGGTGTTCAGCAGTAATTTCATCAATTTTAACCAACTTATCAAAAACATATTTGCTATTGAAATAACTTTGGAAATTTGATTCAGAACCCTTTTTCTTTGTATTCATATTTTGACTGATGGATACGGTTAATGCGTTTTCTGATTTAGTGAAATCTACTTTAACTTGTTTATCGTCGATATTCTTATCCTTAATTGTAATGAGATACTTATCATTCTCTTCTGTTGTTGTAAAATAATCATTCTTCAAGCCCCAATCAAAGTCAAATTGATGAGGAACTACTGGGAATAACTTGGGAGAATACCAGGTAAGATATTTTCTTACCGGATTGACCAAAACTCTAGATGTTGATGCTAGAGTATGATGGGTGGTTCTAATTAAGTGTGGGAAAGATCTGGTGGCTGTGCTTCTGATCATTTTTTGTATGTCGCTGTTGGAGTTTTATTGAATTAGAGTTGGAAAGTAAAAAAGGAGAAGTATGTTACATGTACGTGTGTATATATATATATCAGTGGGGTGGAGACAAGAAATGATTAAGGAGAATGGGGGGGGTTGCGAAACTTCAATAGTTGTTGCGTAATTTAATCTAATTTTATTATAAATTAACTTTTCTAGAATATTCTAGAAAATTTTATAAGGGGAGGAAAGTTTAATTCTAGTTTAGAGAAGTCTACTATAGTTAGAGTTCTTATTATCATTGTTCACATGGTGAGATGCTAAGAGAATCTAAAAAAGACTAACAGTCCCAAGCAGTGATTCTCCCAAAAATAATTACATTTGGCAATGTCTTGAAACTAATTGTTTAATTGGAATCGATTCACTTTGATTGAGTAATTTGTTCTTCTAATTATACGCTTTGAAGATTCTGCCTGGTTTAACTTTGGAGGGGGGAGTCAACACCTCCACTGAAGCGAACACTTATTTTTGTTCCTGAGTGTTTGTTTCTTACTACTCAAGAGAATTTGCTCTATATAAATGTTATCGCTTTTCTACTGAAACCACACAACCAGTCTGAATGATTTACGGAAGGTCTGGAAGAACAGTGTATTACAGACTATTGGACCTAACTCATGTCAAATCTTTGATTAAAGTGTCCACCAAGTAAAGAAAAGAAGGGATCAAAACGAGAAGAGAAGAGAAGAGAAACAGACAAGCAAAAAAAAAAAAAATACTTCAACAATGATGTAATTTACTTGATTAATTATTTTTGGTGTTCTGTTCTATTTATAACTCTTTGATTGATTATTACATGTGCAGTTGCATCAAGTTTGGTTGATACCCATTGCTTGCACTCTCATACTCCAACAGCAAACCCTTCAAAAGTGCAACCATATACTAAATCACCACACCCCATGAATGGGGATGGTCCACAACCATATGCTCCATCCAATCTCAATAATAATAACAACAGTAGTAATAACGCAGCAAAGAGAAGGTCAGTGAGTTATGACACCCAAAGAATAAAACTTCCATTCAGCCTAAACAATACTTCGAAGCTGAGTGTCGGTAGTGATGGAACTACACCTTATTTACACCCGGGATCTCATTTTAGTCAATCAAGAGTGTCATCGGATGGAGTCATGTACAATCATAGTTCTTCATCAATACATCAACAACAGGAACTGTTTCATCAAGTACCACCACCGCCAACATCACTGCTGCTGCAATATCAACATCATCAACATCAACAACAACAACATCAACAACAACAACCGTCACCATTATCTCAACCAAAGTTTAACTCCCAAGATGAATCAGCAAATGACGAGTTTTTCTCATTTTCCCCTGTTGAGCTAGCGGTCAAACCCAAGAATCAAGAACAAGATACTAAGAACCAACATGTGTCCAACTTCAGTTTCTCTGAACATGATGATTCCCTCCATGACTTACTTATCTCACCAATTAGATCAGATATGTTTCCATATGTGTCATCAAAACGAGTGGATTCCTTAATAAGTCCCGTCCTTGAGGGATCCGAAGGCGATTCCACCATTGTCGCTACTTCTGCACCATCAACGTCATCTACACCACCGAATTCAAGCTCAACTCCCAACACCAATATGATAAACCTGATAATTGGAAGTTACAAGTATAGTAAGATCTCAGACGAATTACCTCGCCCAACACAAAGTAAAATGTATGAAAAGTCAAAATCTACAGATATGTTGACAAATAGAAGACAGCTGTCAATTGAATCGGCAGCTTTATTTAGAGCAGTGAGTAACGATCCTCCATATGTGCCGATGGAACCACCTCAGTTTAAGCCAGAGCAAGATCATAGTCGTCAAAAATCAGATTCATCAGCAATTTCTCAAGGCTCCAACAATTCAATTACCACTCCTTCATCAGAGAAGGCAAGCAAAGATAAACGATTTATAAGGTATGCCATGAATACACAATCTCCTCTAATAAACTCATCACAGAGGTGGAATATAGCGAATGTCATTAAATGGTTAGACAGGAATGGATTTAATCTTTCATGGAAAGAAACATTTCGAAGAAATGAAATATCAGGAAATAGATTTTTAGAATTAGAAAATTTCCACAAGGATTCAATGATTTGGAAACAATTTGGGAAGTTTTTGGTTGTTGATGATGACTTGAATTCGATAGATAGATTTATTGAATTATTAAGAAAGGAGTCTTCTAACGAATTTGATGAATTTGCCTCCATGTTACCACCACAACCGAAAACAAGAACGGGGTCCAATGATTCTCAACCATCTCCTTTGACTTTTAATCAAGTTAAAAATGAATTTAGAAAATCAACTCCAACTGCGTTTACTAAACATAAGTCTTCATCTTCAGTGTCATCTTCGAATTCATCGAATTCTTCAAAACCTTTCAATAGTGGAATGCCTCAAAGACCATATTCATACGTTGATACAAGCAAGGCCAAGGATATTTTGTCTTCACCTTCACATCATCTGTTGTTCAGAAAACATGCTAGATCTACTTCACATGAAAATAGTGTAACACATACGTTGCCATATACAAATAATGCACACAAAAAGCCAATTCCAAAATCGGCAGGAGCAGTAGAAGACTTTTCAAAGCTGAAGTTTTTGAAACCAGTAGGAGGAGGAGGAGGAGGAGGGGGAGGGTCAAATATTTCATCTACTAAAATTGAGAGTAAGAAGGGTGGGATTTTTAGTACATTACGTAAATATGGGGGTGACAAAGCCGCAGGTATGGTAAACCATACATCCCCGTCAGGAGTTAAGCAACCATCCAATAGGATCTCTTCCTATGAACCAAAATTCCCGTCAATTGATGTTCTTCCTCCCTTAGAGGTGAATCCTGACTTCCAAGATCTGAGATATAGATCAAGACAATCGTTTGAAAGCCATAAATCGTCGAGAACCAATCTGTCTACTCCATATGAAGAGGAGATAGCATCACTCGAGGAACCAGTTAAATCAAAAACCCCAGATCTGTTGGAGGCATTGGATGATATATATATGCCAAAGAGTCAATTGATCGAAAAAACAAAGATTGTATTGGTTAGTAAAGATAACAAACAATTTATTCCGGTATTGCTTAATGAATGGGATCTTCACGATGGTAAGAATATTAAACTAGCAATAATTAAAGCTGTAGGATTGTCCAACATTGGAGCGATTAGTTTTCACTTGACTGATTTCAATGCTAGAGAAGGAAGTGCATTACCAGATGATGTAATTGCCAAAGTTTTGAATCTGCGTACATTACTTAAGTTTCTTGTTCACCAAGAACTAAAATCACCGGGAAGCATAACTTTGTCTTCCACCTCGTCAGATTCGAAATCATTCGAATATGTACCCACTCCACAGTATTTTCTGCAGGTGAGTAAGGATAAAAATACAGATTATTTGAACTTCAAAGACGAGATTGATGTATTGTCAAGTATTCATGAAGAACGGAAACCTCAGCCAAGGTCAAACTCAAGAGATCCAAATTTTCCCCTTCACCTTCCTGTTCCCGGGCGTGATAAGACTACAGAGTATAAGCCTTCAAAGAGTCCACATAAAACTCCACTGTTACAAATTGATACGAGTATGGAACCAGAATCTATTTCTCCACATTCAGCAGGGTCAAATAGTTCATTTAGAGTTATTAGAAACGTGGGCAAAGAAATTGATTTTGATAAGAGAAGAAAATCCCCCTATGAAACCAAAGCTCCTAAGTTAATTCCTAATATTTTTTCATCTTCAGTATCAAATGCCTTAAGATCGCCAATTTCTGCATCAACTGTACTGCCAGGAAAGGAGGATAGTACATTAGTTAATCAAAGAAATACAAGCAGAAAACTTTCAAGACCAAAAATCCCCAATTTTCCTCATCCTGTTTTGGTTGATAATGTTGAACCAATTTTGGTGAGAGCAAATTCCAGTGATTCGAGTAGCGACAAGTTAATGGTGGCTAAAAGAGCTGCACCTCCACCACCAAGTGATAGAAAAATCCAAATCCAAAAACAAGACTCCATTCTCAGACGTAGATCTGGTCTGTCTAATAGTTATATATCAGTTCATACTAATAAGAGCAATGGATCAGGAGCCAGTACTGATGTTAGTATTCAGAAAAGTTCAAAATTTCACCATTCGGATGCAGAAGATGACGATGATGATTTCTTTATGAAGTCAATAAAGAAGCCATCGGGTAAACTACCTCCTAAAGATGACAGTGATGATGATAATAATGATGATGATGATGATGATGATGATGAATTCTTTGTCAAATCTATGAAAAAACCAGATATGGTAAAAAAGAAGGATCAGGACCAGGATCAGGATCAGGGCAAGGACGACGACGACGACGACGATGATGACGATTTCTTTGCTAAACCAATCAAGAAAAAGGAATCTAACGAATTGGAAACATCAAAGCCTAAAGATGTTAAAACTAAGATGAGGGTTAGACCTCCATTGGAAGAAGTCTATCAACACTTAGAGATGTACTTCCCCAATACTAACCTTGACAAACCAATTATTGATGATTCCCCTATATCTCCCATTTTGAAAGGGAAAGAATCTCAGGAATTAACTTTAACATTGGGAAGAAAGCCGACAATTTCCCGTACTTTTTCAAATGCAAACAAATCACCGATAGATCCCCAACCGGATGATTCAGGAGATATCATCCTAAAGGGGGAAGCTAGTGGACAAGATTTAACCCGTCGTCGTCGTATGAAGACCATTAGGGGAGTTGCCAATGAGGCCCGTCATAAAGTCTTGCAACGAAAGCAGTCTTCTCCCCCCAATACATTTGCCAACTTGTCTCGCGAAAAGAATCACCAATTGGGGTTATCTAGATCAAATACCAAGATGTGGGGTCAACGAGTCATTGAAGTGACTCCAAAAGAAATTGAAAAGGGATTTGTAAACAAGCTTCAAAAAAAGGATGAAGTTCAAGAGTTTGCTTGGATTAAGGGTGAATTGATTGGAAGAGGTTCATTTGGTGATATTTATTTGGGATTGAATGTAACCACGGGGGAAATGTTAGCGGTCAAGCAAGTTGCTTATAATAGAGTATTTGATTCCGGTGCCATAGAGGCGTTGCATAAAGAGGTGGAGACAATGAAAGATCTTGATCATATTAACATTGTTCAATATTTAGGCTATGAACAAAAGAACAATGTTTACAGCTTGTTTTTGGATTATGTAGCTGGTGGGTCAATTGCATCGTGTTTGAAATCTTACGGGAAATTTGAAGAGCCATTGGTGAAATTTATAACCAAGCAGGTATTGCTCGGGTTAGAATACTTACATTCCAATAATATTATTCATCGTGATTTGAAAGCCGATAATCTTTTATTGGAAATAGATGGTACTTGTAAGATATCGGATTTCGGAATTTCAAAGAGGTCAAATGATATATATGCTAATGAGGCTAATATGTCCATGCAAGGTACAATCTTTTGGATGGCACCAGAGGTAATTGATACTATGGTTGAAGGATATAGCGCCAAGATCGATATTTGGTCTCTTGGGTGTGTTGTTTTAGAAATGTTTGCCGGTAAGAGACCTTGGTCCAATGAAGCTGCTATTAGTGTTATTTACAAAACAGGTAAAGAGAAATTGGCACCACCAATTCCAAAAGATATTGCTCACTTGATTTCAAAACAAGCGGTCGATTTTATCAATTTGTGTTTTGTAGTTGATCCCAAGGAAAGGCCCACGGCACTGGAATTGTTAAATGATCCGTTTGTTAATTCGGTTTATGATTTCAATTTTGACACTACCAAATTGGCAGAAATGATAAGGTTTAACAGTAAACGAAACTTTCAATCATAATTTCGTATAATTATATCTATACCTTTTGTATTAAATGTATACATTTAAAAAAAAAAAATGCAAAAAAAAAAAATATTATCCTATTTACATGAATATAAAGTGTATATATAAACTTTCTATTTCAATTTGAGTTCCTCAATCATTAAAACTGTTTGGAATGGTTCAACCTGGTAGGTCTTTGTTCTTCTACATCTTGGTTTCTTTTTGATTGTTTGATATAATGGTTCTCTAGTGATTTCAACTACTCTGGCCTTTAATTCGAATAATTCTTGTGCAATTCCCTTTTTGACATTATATGTGTAGCTTGGAGAACCTATAGAAATGACATCACTCAAATTCAAGCTATCTCCTACATCAACACCCTTTAATTTGTATGGCAAATATACCTTGTCACCTTTTGTTACAAGATATGGCATATTGTATAATCTGAAAATAGCATATAAATGCTTTGATCCGTTTGAGGAAATTTTTAATGTAGACAAGTCTACATTGGGTTCGGTGCTGCCAATGATAGAGCTGGCTGCCGGTATGGTGGTGGAGGTGGTATTGGTGGTGGAGGTGGTGGTATTGGTGGTAGCAGCATTAGCAGCTGCGGATGCAGCGTACATGCGGCTAACATTTATAAGGGCCGATGGTCTAGCAAACCTCACTATAGATGAACGAAACATAGTCTTAATGGGTATCTATAAGGAGCAATACTCTCTGGTTCTGGTTATGGAGATTGAGTTGAAATTGAAAATTTTTTTTTGAAATGTGTCTTCCAGACAGTACTCACGTGACAGTAAGTTTTTATTGGATAAAAAGGCACTGTAGGCTGTATGCAGTCCTACTGTTAACTCAACAAAAGCAAAAAGAAAAAAAAATTAACGTTAATTTTTTTTTTCTTCCTTCTTTCAGTTTTACAACCAAAAGTTACCACAACTATCAGTCAACCCAGGTAAATCCTTTGCTATCATTAGTAGCTTATCTTTTTGTGCTTTTTTTTGACAAGGTAACATATAGGGTATATCACAGGGATATCTGACAACAACCCAATCTCCTAATTTCTTTTTTGATTTGAAGCAGACTTTCTAACCTCATTGGAGTCTAACAAATATCCATCCAAGGAGAATTCTTCCCCCCCCCCCCTAAGTAGTCTGTTAAAGGCAGCGAATACAAGCTTACAACATCATTGTTTAGTGGAGCGAAAATATTGTATGGTAATCCGCCCCCCCCTTCCCCCTTATTGAACAAACTATCTAATTTGCATTGAAGTAGGACAATAAAGTATCAACTAACTATTTTTAGAATATACCCACCTGCTACAATTTTATGTTCATCAACCACCATATTTCCTTAACGACATCAGCATTTTTATTTTGTACTATAAACAATTGTTAAACTTTAATCACTTTAATTGCATTTAATTCATCTCGAATACCACCAAGAGCACCATGTCTGGATCTTTTTGGAAATTTAGTAATGGGTTTACTTCACTCTCAAATATATCAACCCTTTTGGAAAATCATGCCATCAACCAAGAACTGGGAGAATCCCTGTATAAGAAGTCATATGATGTCTTGTTGAAATTATTGGACGAGAATGATTTGCTACAAGAATTATTGTCAAACAATCCAATGTTGTTGGAATTTTTACGTGAAGATAATGTATTGAGTATGTTGGTAGATTTAGTTATCAGCGAAGGGAAGGAAATAAATAAAGCAGACAAAGAGATTCCTCAAGAAGAAAAAATCACTACCGATGGAACTACAGTTGTTGAACCAAAGGAAGAAACCGAGAAAACCAACCATAAGGAAACTACAGCTGATTCTGATGAAGAAAAAGAAGAGGATAAGGAAGACGTCGAGAAGGAGGACGATGTCGAGAAGGATGATGAAGTAGAGGGAGAAGAGGAAGAAGATATAGAGAATGACGATGAAGAGGAGGAAGAAGAAGATGAGGAAGAGGAAGAGGAAGAGGAGGAAGAAAGTCCGGAAGATCAAGCAAACAGAAGAGCTACCATAGCGGCAGAGATTTTAAGTGCTGATGTTTGGTCATTAACAGATACCGTCATGGAATCAACCCAGAATTTGAACAAATTGTGGTCCATACTAAATTCAAAGGATTCTTTATCAATCAGTTTATCTACATATTTTATGAAAATAATGGAACATTTGTTGGATATGAAATGTGATGAGATGATCACTTATTTGGTTGAAAATCAATCCAATCTAGTTGAAAAGTTCATGAACCATTTATCAAATCCTCCATTAATGGATTTCTTATTGAAATTGATATCTACTGATAAACCAGATAGTTCTACTGGTATAATAGATTATCTTCAAAATCAAGATTTAATAACTCATTTAATTAACGCATTAGATATCACTGACGATGAAAAAGATAAATCACATAATGATGAAGAAGAATATGACCTTTTATTGGTGAGACAAAGTTCAGCAGCAGATTTCCTTAAAGCACTTATTACCATTTCTGCAAATTCAACAACTGATAATTCAACAATCGGACCTAATGAATTAACTAGAGAATTGGTTTCCTTGGCACAAATGACTCGTTTATGTGATATAATGTTAAAGGGAGGTTACGCTTTAGCCAATGGTGTTGGTATTATAATAGAAATTATTAGGAAAAACAATTCAGATTATGATATCTTACCGGTACTATATGTGTCCTTGGAAAGTCATCCACCAACAGGCAGAGATCCGATATACTTGGGCCATTTATTACGAGTATTTGGTGAAAGAATTAATGCATTCAATAAGATTTTAATTACGGAAAATGTTGAATCAAAATTAAGAACTCCATTTGGGGAAATCGAGCCATTAGGATTTGAAAGGTTTAAGATTTGTGAATTAATTGCAGAATTGTTACATTGTTCAAATATGGCACTTTTGAATGATAATACCGGTTTTGATACCGTGAAAGAACGTGATGCAATGAGAATGAAAATGAAAGAGTATGATCCAATTAGTTTCAAGTATAATGAACTTATGGCCTTACCTGATGAAGCCAAGAATCCTTCTGAGATTGAGCCACAGGGTAAATCAGATGCGTTTAATGATACAATCGAAGACTTCAATAAAAATAATGATACTTCGAGACACGATGACACTACTATCGATGAAGATGAAGAAATGCCACATGCTAATTCAAACTTGACTGAAGAACAAATCAGAGGTAAACCTGTGGTGGGCGATTTCTTAAAGATTTCATTATTCGATACTCAAATCATATCTAATATCTTGACGATGTTTTTCCGCTTCCCTTGGAATAATTTCTTGCATAATGTTGTATTTGATATTGTACAACAAGTATTAAATGGGTCAATGGACATTGGATTTAATAAATATTTGGCTATTGATTTATTTGATTCTGGGGATATTACTAATAAAATCATTGAAGGACAAAAATTATGTACCGACTATGAATTAAGTCATAATGGATTGAGATTGGGATTTATGGGTCATTTAACTTTGATTGCGGAAGAAGTTGTCAAATTCATTCAATTATATCCTGCCAATTCATTAAGTGAATTGATTAATGTAAAAGTTGATCAAGACATTTGGGAAGATTATGTTAGTAATGTTTTGTATGATACTCGAGAAAAATACAATGCTATATTAGGAGGAAATGACGAAGATGATGAAGATGAAGATGATGAGAATACCACATTTGATGAAGGGTTGGGGGAATTGATTGGAGAACTTAAAATTGACAATTTCAATTCTGATGATGACAACTTCAAAATTGAAAACCTAATTACTGGTCATGAAGGCGACGACGATTATGATGACAATGACGACGACGACGACAACGATGACAACGATGACAATGATGATGACGTTGGTGTTGGTCAACACCATCGTCGCGGTATGAATCAACAACCATCTAAGAAGAAAGATTTATTAGACAGTGATGAATCCGAATCGGATGATGACGATCATTTTTCCAACTACATGTCTCAACAGTTGAGTAGTGCCACTGCGGCAACCACTTCGATTGCCGCTGCAGCCAATAAAGCTCATGGAGAAGACGATGAGTTAGAAACTTCAAGTGATGATGATGATATACTTATAGAAGATGATGCGTTATTATCTCGTGGGATTGGACATAACATCAGTCATTTGGAGTTTGAAGATAACGATGAAGACTATATTGACCCTAATGACGATGGGTTGTCCTATAAGAAGTCACATCCTTTGTATGATGCAACTGGGTCTTTATTGAATTCTGGTCCTGTCAAACTTCGTAATGATGATCAAGCTAATGATGATGGTGATGATGACGATGATGAAGATTTGTCAAGTGAAGATTCAAGTTCTGAAGAAGAGAGAGATATGGATGAGGAAGATTTGGAATTTGATGATGAAGCAGAAAATAAGAATGTTAAGTTGACTAGAGCAGCAAGTAAAGGTTAATTATTAAAATACTAATGTGATGAAATGGTTTTTGACTGTACAATCTTATATAATATTTCTATTCCTATACATATACATATACAATTTTTTTTTTAAAAAAAAAAAAAAAAAAAGCAGCTTTATTAGATTGAATTACTTAATTAAGTCTATCATAACCTCTAGCATAGTATAAATCAATATACTGGTTCACCGGCACTCGTCCTTCTTCTTCCTGTATCAAACTCGCTTATGATTGATTTTCTTCCTTCTCGTTCCAATGGGGGTACGTCAGCAATTGAAGAATCAACTTCATCTACCGAGTCATCTTTTCGATCAACGTTACCATTTGCCGACGGAGATGACAAGTCCTCATCATTACCGTCATTCATGGTAGGAACTCCACCAATTAAACCCTTTCTCATCGCCAAACCAGAAGATCTTTCAATGATACCTTCATCGTCATAGAATTCATCTCTAATTGGATGCATTAACACGGTATTTTTGGAAGTGATTGTGAGTAAGGAGTTTGTAGGTACGCAGATCCAATCGCCTCTTTCAAAGGTCAAAGGTTCACTAGCTACAAAAATGACATCTTGAGAACGATTTAATCTTTCCATTTTGAATAATCCCGGTTGGTATTCAAAGAATTTAGAACCAGTACTAAAATGTAATGAAGCTGCTTCATCTGTTTTGGAAGTAATATATCGACTGATCACTATTGATTCTCCATCCGTTACCGCAAAATTCAACAATGAAGGTTCTTGAGTTATTGCACATTGCCAATTCTTAATCAATTCAATGGTAGTTAACAATGCTTGGGTAAGTATTGAATGAGAAACTTTTAAATTTAAATCATTGGGATCATATCCCATCTTGTATAAAGTATCCAAGAATAATGCAAAACAACACTCAGAATCAGTTGAGCCTTGCATATAAATGAAGAATTGATCTTCGATATGATTAATCAATTTCTTCTTAATTAAATTAAAACTTGATATTCCACCATTATGCATAAACATTATTTTACCAAACGAAAAAGGATGACAATTACTTTCAGATAGTACCCCCTGAGTTGAAGCTCTTACATGACCGAATACTAGGCGAGATTGGGTACACTGAGATAGGTTATTTAAATTAACATTGTTCCAGGCAGGAGTAATTGCCTTGAATACACAAGGTAAGTTATTATCAGTATAATATCCAACCCCGAATCCATCTCCATTAATTGGATTTCTCATATCTAAACGTAAACGGGAATCAAACGATTGATTTATAATTGAGTGAGCTGGTTTTGTGAGTAAGTCTGAGAGGACCATGGGGTCTCTCCCTTTGTATATCATAAAGCGACACATTGGTTAATAAGTAGGGTAACGAGTGGTGATGTTAAAAGTCCATCCATCCAACCATCCATCTATTCATCCATCCATCTATATTCATAGATATGTAAAGCAAGAATAGTTAAACTAAAAAGTGGGAGGGGGGGGAGTAGATCAAAAAAAAAAAGAGAGAGAGAGATTGGTTAAAGTCACGTGATACACACAAATATCTCCGGGTTATGTAATCACACAAGTTTTCATATACAATATTGTACAAGTAATATCACCCCATACATTACCTACTGAATACCTCTTTAGCAAAAACAAAGTTCACATAGCAATAACAAAGGCAAAGAAGAAGAAGAGAGGAAAGTGAAAAGGTACTCCGGGTTATTATATATCCTTGTCACCGAAACTAATCACAAGTTTTTAATAATTTCAGGTTTGATGATCGATGATGTAATTATTTGCAAAGGATTGTTCCGGTGGTATATCGCCGAAAAAGTTGTCTAATTCTGTGTCTCCCCGGGAATCACTTTCCTCTTTAAAAAAAAAATAAAAAAAAAAAATTTTTTTTTTTTTGCTCCACCACCACCACCATTAGTGGCACCCACTGGGCCCACCCACTGGGTGCTACTGAGCGAAAAAGAACAATGAGTCCAAAGTGTAAACCGGTACAGTTGACAACAGAAAAATAAATGATTAATCATCCGTTTTTTTTTATTTTGTTCCGAGGCAGCGGAGAGAGTCATCCAACCATTTCAATCTTCATTTCCCCATACTATAAATATTAGTCTGTCGGTCACACCGACAGGGACCGATTTTTGGTTTTTTTTTTGATTTTTTTTTTGTATTTCCCTCTTTCTTTTTCTTTCCTTTCCTTCTTTTCTTTCTCACTATTATCTAAAGAACTACAATGTCTCTCTTTAAAACTTTACAAAGCACTCCAGCTACAATCACTATCTTTCACAATGCTAAGTTACCATTATCAAACAAACTATTCAACATATTGAAACTTGCCTACCAAAGACAATCACAAGTTAGTAAGCCTCAATTTGAAATCGACTTGATGAAAGATAGAATGCCTACTTATGACCAATATACCCTATTTGTCAACCAATGTCTCAAAGATAACCATGCCAAAAATAACTTACACTCCTGCTATCCGTTCTTATCCGATAGAAGAACACATTATTATGAAAACCTGGGTCATTCAATTACCGTTAGAGGGATTGACTTCCATGACAAGATATTCACTGCTGAAGAATATGAAATGATTCACGATACTTTTAACAAAATACAAGAATTGGGTGAAAGTCAAAGAGATGTATTACCTTCAGAAGTATTTAAAGCGCCGTTGGTGGTTGATTGGGATCAAAATTTGATTGCTTCTGATGAAGCAGCGTTAAGAAAAATGTTGGAAAAGTATGTCCCTGTACATACCCATGAATCTCACCATGAACATCACCCTCATTCTCATGCTACACCTGCTTAAAGCAAATAACCGGGAAAACCCATTCCGAGATATTTTAACTGTTTTCGTTTGTGTGACGTTAACACAATGCCATCTGTGCGTCAAAATGGCCGGCGAGTTGACTCAAAATATTTTAACTCCGAGGGGGGGAGGGAGAGGGTGTGTTTGTGAATGTTTTCCATTGTTTAAATGTTTTTTTTTTTGTGTGTGTGTTTGGGTAGGAAGTTTCGGTAATGTTTGTCCGTGTATTCTTTTTTCTGATTGGTTGCGAAAACAATTGTTTTGAATATCTACAACGGAGTGGGTTCTCCGTTGTAGCCATGGGATGAGGTGGGTGTCAAATTAACGACTTATTTTGCATATTATTTATTTCAGTTCTAAGTTTGCTGTTTACAGTAAACTTTTTGTTATTCTTACGGTTTTTGTTTGATGTTAGTGACAATTTTATATTGAATTTTGTTAGATTACTGTATAAAATTACACTACTTATTATATTATTATTATTATTATTATTATGATTATTATGATTAAAGTTTGTAGCAATTATTTCTCCCTCTCTCTTTCAAAGTGGTGTGTTTCCTATACCTCAAGGTATATAGCACCATCATTATTATTGACCGTTTATTGGTGCCGTTCCTATATTAGAAGTAATGGACTCTGGAACAAAAAAAACTACTCAATATATATCACGTGACTATTTATACCTGGGCACTTTTGAGAATTTCTCGTTTTCGGTTGTCGCGTAGTTTTACTTTTGATGAGATATGTGAACAGGTTAGCACTTTTGTTATTTAGGACCTCCCCCCCCCTTACTTGCATACAACACAATGTCAGGAAAACAGGCACCACCACCACCAGCAGCTAAACATCCTAACAGATGGCTTATTGCATACAACTCAATCTCAGCTTCATTATGGTCAATTTTATTTTTCAATACTGTATTCTTATCTTTAGCGGTTGGACAACCATACTTGTTTGAAAAGACCAACAAATCAACAACTATAATTCAAACATTTGCCATTATAGAAATATTCAATTCCCTTTTAGGGTTGGTGAAGTCACCAATTTTCACTACTCTCACCCAGGTTTTTTCTAGATTATTGATTGTTTGGGGTATTCATCAATTATTACCTTCTTCGCCAGCAAATTTCCATTGGTGTTATATTTCATTATGTTTAAGTTGGTCAATTACTGAAATTATCAGATACACTTATTATGCCATAAACTTGAAAGGTAAGGTTCCTTATTGGTTAAGCTGGTTGCGTTATACTACCTTTTATGTATTATATCCTACTGGGGTTTTTTCTGAAGTTTGTCTGGTCATTTTATCATTAAATGAAGCATCCAATGTTGTCGGTTCTTGGTATTCTTGGGCTTTAAAGATTATTTTGGTTGTTTATCTTCCAGGATTTTACATGCTTTACACCTATATGATTAAACAAAGAAAGAAGGTATTGGGAAAATCTAAAAAGAAAACTCAATAAATGCAACTTGTATAATACATAGATCTCTCTATAAACTGTTTAACTTTTTAAATTATCGATCCATGAAATTATCCTTTCCATGTATTTATAGATTGTATCATCATCACAAAATTCGAATGGCTTTTCATCTTTCTTGGACTTCTTGGATCCACCAAGTAATAATGCCAATGAAAACTTAGAGGTGGCTTTATGAGGTGAATGTTGCTTATGTTGTTCAAACACAATCTTTGATCTTGCCATTATGTAAACCAGATCATATTTGATGACTAATTTAGATAAGACTTTCATAACCAGGTAGCTGGGAGCATATTGGTACCATCTAATATTCCAACTAATCAATTTCATAATACATAATAAAATCAAATCAAGGGTCAAATATTCTTCTTCTAATGACTTAATCAAGGAATCAAACATATTCCTACTTGAAACCTTTAAAATCAATTTATTACTTAGGAACTTGCCATCATAATCATCATTATAATCATCAATACATGAATCAGAAATGTCACTCAACATAAACTCATCATAAATCTCTAACACTTGGATCGTTCCAAAATAATCAAACCCACCTTCTACATTCGTGCCCACAACACTAGTCACGAATGAACTTATCGACTCTCGTAAGTTGTATTTCGCTAACCATCCTAAAACCCCAGTCATCTCCCACTCCAATGCACTTCGCTGTTGTGATTTGTTATGGGCTATGACAGTCATTAATGTACGCAAGTCTTCATAGATTATCACAAACAATTGTTCTAGCCAATTTTCACAAGGAGCTATTCTTTCCTCATGAGAGTTATGATTGACCACATACAACCTTTGAGAATCCGAGTCTTCAGGTTCAGACCGGAACACTTTCTCCTTTATGGCAATGGTTTGATCCCAACCAATCAATGCCACCAAAAGCGATAACAAGTCATAGGTTCTTCCCCAAGTTGATTTCCTGGTAAAATCTAATATTGAAGAATTGGCAACACCGGCAGATTGCGAGGCAAGCAAATTCCGAAGCGAGTTTGGACCACATAATTTGACTAGCTGGGTATCTACAGACGCAACCTCTAAAGCCAGACCATTAACTAAAGGGGATTGAGTGAAGTGGGATCCGACTATCGGGTGTCTCAAATGCAGATTAAATACAAACAAATCATTCCACATTTTATGTATTGATGCCTCTTCTATTCCGTTGCATTTCTTAGATTTGGCATTGATTTTATATTCATCCAAACAACTAACTTTAGGGGGAGGGAAATAGTCATTGAATGTTGCAGACGAGATTTCTTCTTCAGTTTCATAAGACCTTGATCGATCTAAGAAAATGGAGACAAAGAGATCCTTAACTCCTTCCACTGAATCAACTGGGATGTTTCGTTTGTTATTAATCGCCACCGGGAAGGAGTTTATTACTAACAATGCATTTCCCAAATCTTTCATAAGAAGGTATGTCAATGCAAGATAATACCAACAGTCAAAATCCAACGGCAAAATTAATATGCACTTCTTGGCAATGTCTAACGCAATGTCATATTTTTCTTTAGATATGAGGAAGCTAACCTGATCTAAGAGAATTAATGCCAGTTGGGTGGTATACAATCCATGATACTTAAGTGCAGAATTAATTAATGAAAGGTATTCAACTTCTTTATTAGTTCCACGTTGAATCTTTAATAATTTTAAATTCACATAGTCCCACTCACCATTTTCATTACCTAAATGATATCTTTGCTTAATTTGCTTTATAGCAATATCACATACTTCTCCACTTAAATCCAAGGAGCCCAACCTAAATAATGTATCGACTAATTTGTTTCGATAGTAGTTAGTCTTGAATAATGAATCTCCCTTATTACCACACGCGGTGGGGATACTGTATGATGTTTTACTTCCTGACAAGCTACCCCGGGGTAAAAATTTTATTAATATTATCATGGAACTAATCAAAGCTTCCTTTGTATCAATAAAATTGGTGTAGTTGACTGTCCCAGTTAATTGATTTTCAGGATTATCAATTTGATGAAACAATCTGATCAATTGAGAAGCTCTCAACTCTTCCCAGTACATTTTTGACAATTCTTGGATGGTTTCAGCATTGAAACTAGCAATCTTTCTTGGACGTTGTGGATCCGTGTTGGTGGGAATTATTTGGAAGGTCTTATCTATTGATGCGGGTGTTTTCCGGGAGCTTTCTCCACTCACAACAACACCAGGAGGTTGGATAACGAATCGAGCCCTGAAATCAGACTTATTAAATATATTGTAACTACAGTAGGTAACAACAATTTCCTTTCTTGTGTGTCCTAGTATTTCCAACGAGTCCTGGGTAAAATAAAACAAGTCTTCCTCCTTTTGAATGCCTAGCATCTCGCATACATAATTCTCGATGTCTTGTTCTAATCTTTCAAACCTGATTCCATTTACATGATGATAATATCCAATATACCCATCCCCGTCTTTAGGATCTTGCTTATCTTGAGCAAAGGTAAAATCTGTTGATGTGTACCATGCAGACCTTGAGCCGGCATATATGGCACGATGCACCAAATCAGCTGGACCAACACAATTCGCTCCGCCTAAATTTTCCTGAAATTTGGTTCTTATTCCCAATGTCTGACCAAAACTTCCTTCACGTAGTCTTGGAGTTGTTGTTGATCCTAATGATTTCTTCGATACCATAGGTAAGTTTGTAACTGAAGTATTATTTGATAGTATGAATGGTAAAGTGGAAAACAGCTTCGCCGCGGACGGAACCATGGTAATATTCAACCTTTCACCAGACATTTGCAATTGGTTGGTTGTACAAGCTTTTCTCAATTGGTGTATAATTGTTTTCTCTCTAACTTTTCATCTTCAAGAAATTGTTTTTGTCTCGAGGCTAGCCTTATTTTGTTGGCACCAACGAAGAGGGTTTGGCTTAAAAGAAAAAAAACAAAAAAAAACAAAAAAAAACAAAAAAAAAAAAATTTGTGGATAATTATCATACACTTACTTATACTTATAAATACTAACACTAAAAATAAAAAGTTCAGATCATCTTGTTTCATGACGAATCTTGTTGACTCATCAGTTGAGTTAATTTAGTAAAAGCCTTTGTAATTTCTTGTAACTCGTCCAATACTTTGGAAATAGGATCAATGTTAATCATGCTAATAAACCCATCTTCACCAGCAGCAAGGCTAACTTGTTGTCTAAGAAACAAGGTTGCCCCACAACTTTCAATTCTAGTAACAATATGATTTAACAATGCAATCAAGTCAACTTCCTTGAATGAGGCTTTCATTTTCTGAGAGATCATTCCAGAAGAATTCTGTTCAAATTCTTCATTAATAATCGTTCCCCCATTGATTGTGGAGCAGATATTTTCCAAACGAAGAGAAACTGTTCTCAATCCGTAAATGATCTCCACTGGCAATGTTCCAACGACTCTGGTACTGTGGCCCTGGTCAATTTCTCTATCTAAACGCTTTTGGAATATCTCAAATCGAATACTCAACTTGGTTGAAAATGCCAAAGTAATCGGTTCTGGAGTTTCAAGGCCCTTTAACTTTCGATCACCCAACTTAAAGTATTTACAACCATGATCTTCAATCTGGCCGATTTCTCTTTCAATAATTTGCCCCGCTCTATCATTACCTTGATAAGCTTCACTAAATGACGATTCTCCCGAAGCAATTTTATCGTGGATTTCGTACAATCCCTTCATTTCATTCAAGAAATCAGAACTAACAGCAGTCTGACCACCGTCTGCAACTGCACTTATACGAGAAGCTCTATTCACCATGGGCCCAAAGTAGTCCATTCTACCAGTAACCACATCTTGTTCGCACACAGGACTCCCCCAGTGAACACCCATTCTTACCGATAACCCTCTAAAGATAATTGTCCCCTGACCATCGGTAACTTCACAGCATTGATCAGTTTCCAAGATTTCCGTGGGCCAATCAGCTGTCAATAAATTTTGCTGAACATTGAAACACCACAATAATGCCAGTGTTGGGGAAGGAAAAGCAACCATAAAAGCATCACCTTCGGTTTTGACTTCATACCCTCCCACAATACGCAATTGACGACGCATGATAGTATTGTGGGTTTTGATAGCAGATCTCATGGGAGCTGGATACGAATCCCATAATAATGTCGAGTTCTTAATATCGGTAAAAACAAGAGCCAACTCACCGATGGGGGGATCAATTTCATCTTCCAACCTTCGCAAACCAGAATCGCCGGTGGTGGCTTGGCCACGGTCTCTTCTCTTTTTCTGAGCAACGAAATCCGATTCATGCCCTAAATTATTATATAATGCATTGGTCTTCTTTCTTTCACCAAGCGTTACTACTATAACCGCCACTTTATCGCTTGCTCCGTAACAAATTGCATAATCCCTCAACCTCTGGGCGGCCACCATTGGGTCATCCTTTTCCTGACGGATTATATCAACAGCCAACTCAAATGATAAGTAGTCCCATAAACATCTAGTGGCTAATACAATGACATTGTCAGTGGCGGTCAATGAAAGCTCCGCGATATCTGGACCCGAGTGTGTATGTGGTAAGAAATTGAAAAAACCAATACCACGGGAAATAACCAAATGGCCATCCAAATCCCCGTCACCTGACACATATCCACCCGAAGCCCTAATTCTTTCGAATTCTTGACGACTAGTTGGATCGTGCTTTGTGGTAAGAACTAGATGGTCGCCATTTGAACGACACAACAACGCTTGGATATCTCCCACATTTGCCGTATACAACCTCTTATCCTTGATATACAATACTGTACACGAGCACCCAGCATTAGCATCATCAGCCAAGCTCAAATCCATGGCTTCCTTAGACATCTGTGCTGTTGGTGCAAATGAATCATTCTTCTTCGAAGATAAGATACCATTTATTTCTTTGTTCAAGTTCAAGAAGGTTCTCCTTAAAGCATTTTGAATTTCATCATCATTCTTCACCTTATCAAGTTCAGTAGTGAACACATCAACAAATTGATTTTTGATTAACGTCGCTATCCTGTGACCCTGATTCACCGCTCCAAACTTCCCATCAAACGAACATATCAATACTTCGTTTTCATTACCTCTAAATTTCTGAATAAACAAATCACGACAGGACACATGATCTCTCATTCCCATGCTGTCACTTACACCATACCCAATATTCTCTAATTCAGACGCAGTGGTTCTTATTCTAATATCAATAGATTGATCAGGAACCGCAGTAGTGGTTAAAGTGACATCGATTAACCCTAGAACCTTCAACTGCTTGAGTACTAACAAATTGTCAAAATCTTCACCAGTTTCTGGATTCTTAATATGACTAGGTCTGATCTCGAACCTCTTATTCCCAGAAAAATTCAAGTATTTCAAATTCTTGTTCCAAGCCCAATTCCAATCATAGGGCCAATTAGAAATATTATACTTCAATTGATTCGATCCGACATCCAAACATTGCAAGTTGATCAATTTGCTTAACTCCGCTGGTAGAGTTACCAATTTGTTGTTATTCACATACAATAGCTTCAATGACTTTAACTCTTGTAAATCTTCAGCAGGCAAAGTTGATAATTCATTCCCAGACAAATATAACTCATTTAATCTAAACAACCTTCTTATTGCCCCTTCTGGTATTTCTAATAAATCATTGTATGAAAGATTAAGCGATTTCAAACTGGTGAAATATGAAATCGACTCAAAGCAGTCATCACTTAATCTATTATCCGATAAAGTTAACATTAACAAACTGTCTGCAAGACTGAAAAAGCTTCCACTATTGTGACCAGCTTGAGACGAAGAAGCAACAGTGCTAGTGCTTCCTCTACGTAACTCCACCGAATTGCTAGCATCTAGATTAATCAAATTAGCACTCGATGATATTCTTTTAGCTACTGAAATTGGGGGAGTCGGAAATGAATTTAAAATATTTGATGCGATGTTTAAAACACTCAAGGATTTCATGTGCCATATGTCATCTGGTAGAACTTGTAAATTGTTCAGGTGCAAATCTAGATACTGCAAAGACACCAATTTCCCAATACTTGCAGGTAATGTTTGCAATTGATTATTGAAAACTGAAAGAAAAGCCAACCTCGATAAATTCCCCAAGTTTGCTGGCAAAGCAACCAAGTGATTCTTGTCAAGTACCAACTTTTCAATGTTGGGAATCTTGTCAATGAATTCGGGAGGAATGTCCGTTATCTTCGCCTTGGACAAATCTAAAATATTCAACATTTCCATCTGATTCTGAAAATTTAATGCTGTTATGGGATTTCTATCAAAGTGTAACAATCTCAAACTTTCAACTTGGTCGTTAAATCCCAAAATGTTATTTTTAGACGCATAAGCAACCTCCAAGTTTGGCAATAATCCTAACACATCCACGTTTGTGATTTGGTTGTATCTCAAATCCAATCTTTTCAAATTCTTTAGGTTGGAAATATAGCTTGGCAACGATTTGCTCAACTTGTTAGAACAAATATTCAATTTTTGCAAGTTAATTAACTTTCCAATCGACTCAGGTAAAGATGACAAGTCATTGTAAGACAAATCTAAATCTACCAAGTTGGGCAACTCACTAATTGGTTCAGGATACGAGTTAAAATAATTTGAAGACAACTTCAATGAGACAAGATTCTTCAATTTTGCAAACGACTTGGGTAAAAATGACAATTGATTGGAATTCAATTTCAAATGAGTCAAACTGACTAAATGACTAAATTTAGAAGGCAATTCATCTAAAAAGTTCTTTTCTAAATTCAAGTGTGTCAATCGCTTTGCTTCTAAAAAGTTCATGGGAAACCTTGAACATCCGTTCTTCGAGAAATCAATGCTGACTAAATTGTTACATGATTGAATGAAATCCAATGGAATATAAATCGCGGGGTTATCAGCCACATTTAATTTTTCGATTTCATAGGTATGTTGATGAAAAATAATGGGAATATTCTTTAAATTCAATCCTGATATGTTAACATCCACATAGTTCTTTGAGAGGGTAGCTTCCTCATCGTGCGTCAAACTTCGAAGGTAAATATTTTCAACAACAAATTTACAAACAAATGACAAATCTTCTCTTCCAATGGTCCTTAAATTATCTTCATCAGTATATCCACTTAGCAACAACAATCCCATCTGGATCTTCAAAGGCTTTTCAAAAGGTTCCAATACTTTAACACAACTACCAACATACACCGAGATTTGATAATTTGCTGTAGAATCTAAGAAAAACTTCCTTTGGACTATACTCAATAGTTCAGTAGTTGTTGTTTCCAACGGGCATAACACGGTGGTGAATGTATTATCTTCCCTAAAAACTCTAACGATGTGGCTAGGACCTTTGGTTAAATTTTTATCAACCTGGGTATTTACAACATGAGCTAGGTGTCTTGCACCGTAAAGCACCGGCAAATGACTTGTTCTCAATTCTTCTTCATGCTGCTCTTCTTGTTGTAATTGCATTTCTTTCTGACTAGCGAAATCTGCGCCATTATCAATTTCCTGGTGGTCCTGCTCGTCATCTTCGTCCTTAACTTCTGGTAATGACGTACTCCTAAGTTTTGTCTCTACTTTGACATCCCAACTATCGGGCGCTTCCCACCCAGGTGTATTCGAATCAATAGCACCGGTGACAGACGACATAGATTTCTTTTTGGTGCTAGGCAATGCAGCTGAAATATCTCCTAAACTTTTTCTAGCTTTACTAGTGTCTTCTGGAGACTTGATGATCCCTTGCATTTCATCAAGGTTCAAATCGAATTGCGATGGTAAAATGGTGGCACTACCAGCAGTTGCTGCTAAGGCTTCCTCTAATGAATGGGATGATCTTGATCTTGGCTTCTCTGTGGACTCCCCCGCATCATTTATCGGTTGTGGTGGTGGTTGTTGTTGTGACATTTGTAACAGATGTGCCAGCACAGTTGAAGCGTGAGTTGGATGATAATGGTGCTCTAAAGTGATGGAAGGTATTCTAAACTTATTCTTGGATCCCGTGGAAGAACCGGAAGATGCACTCTTTCTCTGTGGAGCTGCAAGGGTACTCGCAAGTGCCCCCATTGAAGACACATCAGCCGAAGCCATTGATGGTGCCCTGCTACTTGCTGAAGAGACAGAATTCTGTTTGTGGGTTTTAGAATCGTCGTGGTGATGAAGTAAATGATGGTGGGGAGTTGGTTGCTCCTGGTCTTCTGGAATTGATGCAGTCTCCGAGTCCTTCCTACCCGAATAGATTAATTTGTTGAACAAAGAGGTCCCCTTTTTTTTGAATCTGGGCTTGGTTGGGTGAGCCAAGGGTGGCACATTGGCAATACCTTTGGGACGTTTATTAGCATGGAAACCACGATAATTCTCTCTCAAATTGTTCGAAACCTCCAATTGAGGCAATGAAACAACCGATGATTTAGGTGAATAGTTGTTATCTTCTCCTGCCCATCGGCCAATTTCTGGATGAGAAATGTCGCCATGGTCATCCAGGCCATGGGTGTAAACGGGCAGTTGCAGTTCACTTTGTAGTTCACTTTGTTGTTCACTTTGCAGTTCACTTTGTTGGTTTTCTAATTCCTGTTGCTCCGGTTGGTGTTGTACACTATTTGCCTCGGAACCTAATTTATAATTTAAAAGTTGGTCATGGGATGAGACAGGTGACAATGTTGAATCACAAGGACTAGATTCCGTGCCCGTTAATTGATTTACCAATTTGGAAGGCTGGTCTGGATGATGTGTTTGTTGCCGTGGGGCACTTTGTACAGAAACCGGTTCATAGAAGGCCGTATGATCAGACCCCAAGTTGGTGGGAGAGAGCGGTGCGGAATTGGTGTCGCCATGTACATCATAGTATCCATCGATAGTGGTGTGTCCAGCAGATGATTCCATCGGTTCTGTGTGTTTGTTGAAAGATAGTCTCAAGTTGGTCTTCGATTTATCTCTCTTTAAAAAACTCATTAAGAATATTCCAGGTGAAGTTCAAAAGCCTTGTGAAAATGATATTGCTTTCAATAAAGGCGATATGGGTCTAACCAGTATTAATAGGACAATATATCAAGCTAATTGATCCTAATGCTATATCCGCAAGATCCTATCTTGATAATGACTACTTTTTAATTAAGTAAAATGACATATGGAAAAGAGTTCGGAAGTGGGTGTTATTTTTTTTTTTTTGGTTGTTGAAAAGGTTAACAAATCCATGAGCATGCATTAAAAGAAAAGAACTAAAAAAAAAAAAAAAAAAAAAAAAAAAAAAAAAAAAAAAGAATCGATAAGCACAAATAACTTATATGGAAGAAGACTGTCGCTACCGAAAAAGTCTATACATAGTACATCCTTCTGACCCTGATCTCAAACTCGAACACATTCAGGTATAATACCAAAACAAATATCAAAAATTATCAATGAAGCCTATCAAATATATAGCCTAATTACAGTAGCTAATCACCTATATCTATATGTACCAGCCTTTCACTTTTATACTACCATTGTCTGTAACTGAATTTCTGGGTATGCAAATAATTGACATTTGCTCTACAATCTTCGTTTTATCTACAACTCTATTTCAAATTCTTGAAAAATTTCTCTTAATTAAATAAACTGCTGTTTGTAAAACATTACCTTCTCCGCCAACTATACATGTCTTCCTAACCATTCCTATCCTATGATTTTAACTTCCCTGCTTTTTCCCCCCCAAACCCCACAGAATTATACTAGTCACGTGGCACCTCTCGATTATGTAAGCTAACCTTGATTATGTAAGCTAACCTTGATTATGTAAGCTGTAATTGCGGATATGTGTTCTAATTATATAAGCTATGTGTGATTACATAATATGTGTAGATCGTATGCAGGATTTGTGTTTATTTTGCGCTTGTCAAATATTTTGCGCTTTGGGATTTTTTCAGTTATTTTTCGCACGATTTTCCGGTATATATTTTTATTTCATAGACAATTCTCAAATTTCCTGTGTATAATCTAGAATGTCGTGAATATTAGCTATTCTGCGACATTGTCGTCGAATCATTCTTCTTTGTGGCTGGCACCTAAGCTGCTGTTTGTGTTTGTATACTTACACAGAGGCAAAATTATGGGCGGGTAAGTTCTACATCCTAGATGAATACCCCAGTGGTAATAGACACTTTACTGTAAACTGCCAAGCTAGTTTTGCTGCTGATTGATATGTTGAAAAATTTCGGATAAATCTCCAGCTCCTTCACCAAGCTGCAGTGTTGCAGGAGTAGGTGGGGGCGAAGATCCTGTAGTCCGCTGAACTCCTAAATGGTTATGCAACCATAGCTGTAGTGATGGGAGAGCAATACTCCGACTGAAAGGTCTGAATCATTTTTTATATATTTGTACTTACATAGTTGGTTGTTTGTATCCTTTCCAATAACCTAAAGAGGTATCGTAAAAAAATAAAACAGAGATAGGTTGCGAATTTATAATCTGGGAAGTGAAACAGGTGTTCCCTTCTGTGAATCGTTACAGGGAGTGCTCTTGTACTAAATTACTGATACATATTTAAAGCCAAAGATAGAAAAACTTGGCATAATCATGTTGAGGAAGGCTTCTCTGAATATTTCAGATCTTAATGTTATTTCGTGTTTCTCAGTATTTAAGTTGATATGCTTTTTTTGAAAGGTGCTACCCATTGGTTTATTGGTAACCCCCCACCCCCCTCCAAGCGTGGATGGGTTAGTCGAAATTCCCTAAATAGATATTGGTAATAATTGGTAGGGGGGAGTGTTATCCTCCGAGGGAGAACGAGTGTGATAAGTTGGAATAAAAGGCCACCCTGTTGGGCGAAGTTTCTGCAAGACAGATATACTTAACAGCACAGGTTGGATATGTTGGGTATAGAAATATCCTAAAATTTCCTGCTGAAAAAAACACCCAGAACCCAGCAAAATTATCAGCATCATGATCTAGAGTAAGTCTTGGAACTTCTCCAGCTCTCTCGGGGTATTTGACTTTGGGGAGAAGAGTAATGGAGGTTCTGGTTGTACCTATTTCGTAGGCAATTTGGACCCTGGTTTTGTGATCAGTTTGGGTTTTGATTTTGTGATCCATTTTTTTATGTGTTGGTTTTGTGTTATATGTGACAGCTGAATGCCTTGGAATGAGTATACAAGGGTTGTTCATGAATTCTCTTGCTCTTGAATATCCTAGTCCTACTTTGCAAGATTTTCAAACCCGCTACTGATGATTAGTAAACGATATTCAAGATTGTACAACATAAACACCTAGAAAGGTCCATTCCGCTTTCCAACAATACACCCACTTTTTTGGTGAACACCAAAGGTAATACAATACCGGAAAACCACTGACCAGAACCTTGCTTATGATACTGAAGCCTAGAATACTTTATTTAGTTCACATGAGCATTCTGTATAGTGATAGTTTCATGAAAGGTACTACAATCTCGTGCTGAAATGGATTTCACCCAGTGTGCTTTTACCTGAACAAAGCTGTAGTAAGCTCACAAATGGTTTCTATATAATTCAAACAACACCACACAGTTGAACCCAGCTACAAGAATCCGCTACGGTAGGAATTGAATATTCAATGTATCAATAAACATCAGAGTGGGCAAGATGAAATCGTGGAATATCAAATCAAACCAAACTAGTGTCTTCTAAGGATCATGACAGTAAGATAATCCCAACAATTGAGGATTTGCAAAGGAGATTATCAAATCTTAGCTTAACTATTACAGGGCTAGATCAGAATATTCAGATGGAGGATTATTCATGGATGTGTCAAGTTGGGTCTCAGGAACATATATATTTTTTTAGATCTAGTTCGAGAGGAAGTCTCTTTGTAAATAAGCTCCAGGTTTCATATTAGATCATTCGAATACAAAACATTTGACAATATCCCTTTGTTCTTCTTCAATAGTTGAACAGTTTCCAAATACTGGGGCAGACAGGAGTAGCTAAAGTTGCACCAGATGTAATTTTGTTAGATGTATTTTTCTACCATAATCCATTTTCTAATTTCTGGTAACCAGTTAAAATGAAATATCTCACACCACCATATTCATACCATATGTCACGACAAAATTTATATGGCGTGTGTAAGTAGCGGGTATTATTATTAGCTTTGAAGAGCAACACTATTCTCTGTCTCTCTCCCTCTCTCTCCCTCCCTCTCCCTCTCCCTCTCTCTCTCTCTCTCTCTTTGACTGGGTCGGCTTATTTCAGGTATTTTCCTTATTAGTGCTTCCTAAAAGGTTGGTTTTTCATAGGAAGAAATCATACCTACCACTTCCACTAATGGATTTTATAACTTAGAAAAATATCTAGCTCCCATATTTTTATCGTCTAGTGGTGTTGTCGTATATCGTGGATCAAAGCTGAAGAGTATTAGATTTTGTTTGAGAAAAGTTTTCAAAAAAGTACACAAATTCTTGCCTTACTAGAGAATTCCCAATAAGAAGTATATGTATTTCAAACTCTCCAAGTAGTGGCAAATAATGTAAGAAAGAATAGTACTTTGGCTTTATGATGAGGAATGCCACCAGCAAGGGGAATGTAAAATGGTGTTTACAATGTGAAATGCGGTTGCAAAAAAAGAGTCTTTTGATAGAGGCAAAAATTAAAAGCGTAAATCTATATACCGGAAATCTATCGATACTCCCAACAAATCGTAGTGACCAACATGTTTGACGAGGTAATAATAATAATAATAATAGGGACTTAAAAAAGGAAATCAAATAGCAATTGCTCGGGCCCATTCCATAGTACTTATCCATTCTAAAGAAAATGTAGGTTGAAAATTCACGTGATGGGAGAACGATATTCGTGCTGCAATTTACTGAGACGATCTTGGTCCAAGCTATCATTTACATACAAACGCATAAGTTAATTTCAGTACGCAGGGAAACCTTTTTTTTTTTTTTTTTTTCCATCTTTTAGTCAAGAAAACAAATTTTTCAACACTGATTTTCCCTTTAACTATCAGAGAGACATCCCAAGTTTCAGAACCAGAGCACCCGCGATGTCACAACAAGAGAAGACAGAACCTATACCATTAGGCGATTTATCCAAGTTGAGTATTCCAACTTTACCAAACATTACTCCAGAAGCACCAAAGTCTAATGGATTGTGGTCCTCAAACCCTGTTTTCAGTTACATTAATGATGTCTATACTACCATAAGCGAACATCGTCAGTCTCTTGGATTAGCCAACCCAGGAACAATTGAAAACTTGAATCAAGAAGTAACTCGTGGTGTGTTTGTCAATCAATATTTTTTCACTGGGTTGAGAGCTGATTTGAATAAGGCATTTTCAATGTCCCCAGCCTTCCAAACCTCCCATACTTTGTCCATTGGTTCTAATGTATTACCACCATATGCATTTTCTGCATTATTTGCCACCGATAACTATTTTGTCCAAGGTAACATCGACAACTCGTTATCCTTTTCCGGTAGAATCAACTATGGATGGGATTCACACAACATTTCTAAGGTCACTTTGCAGTTAGCCCAAGGGGAATCATCCATGGTACAATTGGAACAAGACTACCAAGCTAATGATTTTTCAATCAATGTGAAGACTTTGAATCCATCTTTCTTATATGATGGATTTTCTGGGGTTGCTGTTGCCTCTTTGTTACAATCTTTGTCCCCCAAGTTTGCCGTTGGTTTAGAAGCTATGTACTCTAAACAACCAATAAGCCCCCCAGACACTGCTGTCTCATACGTTGCCCGTTATAATGCCGATAAGTGGATAGCCACTGCCCAAATTCAAGGTCAAGGATCTTTGGTTGCTTCCTTCTGGAGAAAAGTGTCTGATCATGTTGAAGCTGGGTTAGAAACTCAAGTTGGAGCTACTATGAAGCAAGTTGCCGACCCATTAATGGGAACAATTGGCTTTGAACCAGTTATTGAAGGTCAAACCACCATTGGTGCAAAATATGAGTATCGTACTGCTGTTTTCAGAGGTCAATTAGACTCCAATGGTAAGGTCAGTGCATTCTTAGAAAAGAGAATATTACCTACTGTTTCGGTTTTGTTTTCCGGTGAAATTGACCAATCCAAGAGCGCTTCTAGAATTGGATTAGGTTTACAATACGAAGCTGCTGGTAATGAACAGTTAATGATGATGCAACAAGGTTTAGTTGATGCCAACGGTAATCCAATTCCAGGTGCACCACAAGTTTAGAGAAAAGCTCTGTCTATTTTATTCCCTCTCCCCCCCCTCTACATAATTATATAGTTAAACTGTAACGTGGGATGGGTATACATATTGCCTTTTCTTTCATTTTGTATATATTAAGAATGATTCATTTTTAGACCCTGTTGTTAATCCATTATATTACCATCCAAAAATCCTAGACGCAAAGCTGGATCGGCGATTAGGGGTTTTGGTTTCACTGTTTTCTTTTGGACTTAGGAATCGATATATAGCTTCAGCATCTAAATTTACGTCGGCTGATCCCACTGTTTTCACGTTTACTCTCGGTTGAGGTTTAATTTGATATTTTGAGTTTACATCACTACTTCTATTATTTGCTCTAGAAGGTCCTGCCTGCTTTCTGCACTGCGCTACTGGCATAGATCTGATCGACCCATGATCATCTCGATTCACCAACAAAGCTCCCTGCAATTTTGAGTTCCTGTTATCAATCTGCCTTTTGTTAATTGACTCATAAATGTGATTTAAATCGTAACTTTTGAAGCTGTTAATACTGTAACTTGACCGTGTTTTGGGAATTCTAGAAGAATTGGCAACGCCCCCTCTAGCAAGAATTGGCTCCATCCAACCACCTTCAGATGCGTACAATTCGCTCCTCGACGACCTTCGGGACATGTTACCCTGTTTGCGACGATTATACTCACTCAATGAAGGAAACTCTTTGAACTCATCATACGGCTCATTGGCGGTAAAGTAAGAAGAGTCCCGATAATGGACAGATGATGATATAGACGGCTTTCTCGATACCAGTCGAGAAACCGCTTTGGTGATAGTGTCATCATACTCGTCAAGTAGCGAATCCATGGACGATACTGATCCCTGATCAATCAGGATACCATGCAGCATGGAATACACATCATTCTTATGCTTTTGGGAATGTACACGTGCTGATATACCCAAGTGAGAAACATTCTGCGATACCGACTCAATGGAGGAATGATTGTTGCTTGCTGAAGCACAGTTTGAACGGTCGTTCGAAAAGTCCAACCTATGACGAGCCGAGCCTGGGCTCGAAGGAGGAGATTCGGGAATGGGTTCACTAATTATAGGGAATTCAGGTATCATGCCTAATGGGTCTGCTTTTTCCAATCCGAAATTTGTCTCTGATTTTTGATTGTGGGGATAGTCATCAGCGTCAGATGCCAGGTACAAGTCCTTATACTGTACCATTCTTTCAAATGTAGACAGCAAGATACCGACGACGTGAGCTTCTTCCGTATTAATACCAATTTTCCAGTATCTATCTGGATTTACCAATGGAATAATAAATTGGTTAAATCCAACTCTAAAGATATTAATCTTGGGCAATAATGGATAAATGAAAGAATTGCCACATGACACATAAGTGACATCTCCATTGTGCAATTGAAAAATTTCAAACTCGCCGAAAGCAAGTAGGGTACCTGTGGTTGTTTCCATAAATTTAGTATGTGAAGATTCTGAGAACAGTACAATTTTTGAAGACTTGTATCGGAATAAGGTAACCTTTTCATCCATATCCAAAGTGGAATCCGTTGCATGTTCTTCTTGGCTAGAGACTTTCGATCTTAGATGTTCTTTCATATCTGTTAGCTTAGTATTCATCTCTTCGTCTCCTTTCTTGTATCGCATAAGGGCACGTTTTCGTGGACTTGAATAACCTGGGGGATCCGTTTCTTCTTGTTTCTGAAAACCGGGAGGAGTCGTCGTGACATCAGTACTGCTGGTGTTTGAGGAAGCTTCCACGGTTTTATCTAGTTTATTTTCCTTATTTTGCAATGCCTTCTTACCCTTTGGTTTTCTCTTCTTCTTGTTCTTATTTGGAGTCTCTCGTATCCTTGTTTGGACTTGGACTTGGACTTTACCAAGTTGTTGGAGTTGGTCTACGCTATTGGGCAACAAAAGCCCACCCTTAGCCTCGGATACCTCATTAGCTATAACCATATTATATAGATAGTAGCAAATGCTATTTTGACTTAAGGAGACCCAGTGTATTGCAATGATTGGCGTAAATTCTCGAGTTGGGTGGGTGGGTTGTTTTTTTTTTTTTTTTTTTTTTTGAATAATTTTAAATTAAAAGGAAAAAAATTGGTTCTCCGCATAAAACAAAACAAAAACAAAAAGTTTAAATTTCAAGAATTTTGATTAATTATATTCCACAGTAAAGAGAATTGCTACAGATTCATAAATACAAGATCTTCTAGACAAAAAACAAACAAACAACAGCAACAACAACGAACACTACAATGACCACCACCTCTATGGTTTATGCATTTTGTGATGATCCCAATACTCGACTTTCACTGAGCAAGGGAACAGGTTCATTGCTGGAGGCACTACTATGTTCTATATCAGTGGAAAGCAACAGAGAATATTGAGTAGTCCTCAAATGTACTGCATCCTTTTCCATATAATAAGATACCAACGGGTCAAGCAACTTTATCCCTGGGGCCAACTTACTTTCTATAAATAATATGACCTTAGATGGTGGATATAACACCTTCAAATACCCCAATCCCAACAAATACCCGGCCGAAATTCCAGCCAAGTGCCCATAAAATGAACTCCCAGGCATTAATATCATAAATATCACTGCTCCAATCAATGGTGTTAACACTGTGTAAATCTTCACCTCATAAGCACCAATGTGAATCACTTTTAAAACTGGCTGATGCTGATGCTCTTTATAAGCCAAGTAGCTAAACATCAGGAATGCAATTCCCGATAAACCAACAACCCCAATGTTAGGATACAACCATAACCCTAGTATACAATATTGTATAGCTGCAACTACTGCCAATAAATTAAGGGTGATCCCAGTATAAACTGTTCCATGAAGCTGTTCAAACCTACCTAATGGGACGATAATGGAACAAACATTAATAAACCAATGCAAAAAGTCGGAGTGAACCAATGGATATAAAGAAATACTGTTAAGCTCCAATTCCAATGGGGCAGATGGGAATAAAATCAAATTAGCAAATGAAACTCCACAAAGCTGGAGAAGGTACAAGAAGAAAGTAAATATAATTAATCCACAAGTAAGGGCTGGTAACTTTTCTCCCGACTCCAGGGAAACTAATGACAGAAAATTCATAAGTGAAGATTGATGATATAAATGAAAAAGCATAACATTAAATTTTTGAACGTTTTTTTTTTTTTTTTTTTTTTCTTGGTGAAGTGGTGGTGCTCGACAAAAGTAACGTGACCCTTACGATAAGCCGTTGGCACCGTGGCCGCCTTTGTCCTTATCGTCCCCTCCAAGCTCAAAATTCACTTTCAGTTTAAACAGTTTCAAAAGGGAATATTTCATTTCATTGTTTTGTTGCAAACCTTCAATTTTCATTTGAGTGTTCTGTAAGGTTTCTCCTATACCTTCAACTTCTTGCATATGCTTCTTTAGAGTGGTTAACTTTAACCGTAAACTACCTGCAGTATTGTCGAAATCTTTTGCCAGAATCTTTCCTCTTAATAAGTCATGGATCATGTTGAACAAATCTGGAAGGATCTCCATTTGTCTCATTTTTTGTATGGGATCATCGTCATCGTCGTCGTCATCGTCGTCGTCGTCATCACCACCACCACCGCCGCCAGCAGCCTCTTTGACGTCTTGGTTTATTATCCCATCATCATTCATGGTCACATCTTCTTCTCTGGTGTCATCAAAAATCTTAGTAGCGTCTGGCGCAATAGTGTAGTCAATATCCATCGCATCCTTGTTTTCCATGTTCAGAATATCCGATTTGATTAGAGAGTGTTCAGCTGCTCCGAGCTGCTCTACCTGTGCAGCAGTATGGTCAATCAATGAATTATCAAACGTAATCTCCAAAGGAGTCCCAGTTTTTATGTCACCTAGCATTGGTGGAGAAACTGAATTGTTGGCACTCATTTCCTTTAATTCAGCTGGGGGGGGGGGAGTGTTTGGTTCTCTTCTAAATATTTTTCCTTCTCTTTATATTTTTTTTTTTTGCTTCTTCTTCTTTGGTTTCCGATTTCTATCCCACTCTCTCCCACCTCCACCCACCAACACAGCAAGTTCTCCAATATATATAACGAACATACACAACCAGAATGAATGCGTTACTATCTTTATTGGGCACATGTCTTCCCTGCTTCCCTGACATTTCAGCCCCGTCAATTACCATTAACAGGAATAGATTTAAAATAATCAAGTTGCTAGGAGAAGGTGGGTTTTCTTATGTCTATTTGGTGAGTCAAAAATCAACCACTTCAAACCAATCACTTTATGCCTTGAAAAAGATCAGATCCCCGTTTGGATCAAATGACGAAACCTTTAAGAATGCAGTTAAAGAGATTAAGAATTATCATCGTTTTGTAAATGCAAAGACTCCCTACGTTATACAGTCAATTGATGAGACTATCGTAAACGAGGTAGATGGATCAAAGACTATATATATCCTTTTACCTTATTTTGAAAAATCCTTGCAAGATATTATCAATAATTTGGTATTGAATGATGAGAAGATGCCAGAAGGTGAAATATTACGAGTATTTATCGGGATTTGTAGGGGTTTAAAGGTCTTGCATAATTTTAAGAGAGCTACTTCGACGAGGCCATTGGCCACTGAAGAAGAGGAAGAAGATGTGCTATTACTTCAGAGTGACGATGAAGATGATGTGATGAGTTCATCGCAAGGGGTGGATGCAAATGCGTCGACGGAAATGCACGAGCTAGTGCCTTATGCCCATCACGATTTGAAGCCCGCCAACGTCATGATCTCGGCCGAGGGATTACCAGTATTAGTGGATCTCGGTTCATGTTCCCGAGCAAGAGTTTCCATTAAGAGTAGACAGCAAGCGTTATTGTTAACTGATTTTGCTCAGGAACATTGTACCTTACCATACCGGGCCCCCGAATTGCTCGATGTCGCAACAAATATAGAAATCACAGAGATGACAGACATTTGGTCATTGGGTTGTTTGTTATATTGTTGCTGCTTTGGATTTTCACCATTTGAGAAATTAGAAATAGAACAAGGGGCCAATTTAAACTTGGCAATATCACAGGGAAAATACGTTATTCCTGATGGGAATGGTGGATACTCTGATGAACTAATCAAGATCATAAGGAGATGTTTAGTCCTAGATGCTGAGCATAGACCATCTATCGACGAAGCATTGGAAGCAGCGTTGGAAATTACTAGACTAAACGGATATTAATTAAGACTGGCGCCTCAATTTACGAATTTTCTCCTCCTCCTTTTCCTCCTCCTCCTAACCTGTAGTTTTTTTTTTTTCTTTTTTTTTTTTGTGAGTGTGTTTGTGAGTGTGTGTGTGTTGTTAAATCAAATCTCCTTGACATAATTTTGTTAAACCCTTTTGTATGTAAATTAGTCAGCTTGGTTAACTACTGCTAATAGAATAATGACGCTTACAAAATACCAAAAGGGGGAGTCTATGGAAGGATGGAATGATTGTCCGCCAGATGTGATGATGACTCATAGTGATACCTCTTCATCAAGTATAGGTAGTCGCTCGTCCTCTTCAAAGAGAAAATCCCGAAGGGTAGGTTTGGCATTCAATGGTAATAGTACTCCAAAACAACTACCTTCGAGTGGACTGTTTAGTTCAATTAGTTCACTTCCGGTGGGACCTCCGCCTAAGAATAGATCAATTAGTTTAAGTAGTGCATTGCCACAAAAGAAAGATCGAGAAACTAGCGATCTAGCTACCTTGTTAAATAAAACATTTGAACTTCCACTAAGTTTGTCGGAGGAAGAGGTGTCACAATATAAGTTAAAGTTTGAAACCCAACTTGGAAGCCTCAACGCAAATGATATGTCATTTTTGGGAGAAATCCTCGAACGATTCATCCTGGCCGGTCAAGCACATGACACATCGGCTCTTATTCTAATTAAAACCGACGTGGTTAAGTACATGATGGCAAATGATGGGGTGACTGTATGGTGTACGCCTCTAAAGAAGATAGTTACAAGTATTTAGTGTCCTAAGTATTCTTAATTTATTATACAAAGTTAGATAGAATGAGATATGTAAGAGCATTCACAAATGTGACATGTATATATATATATATATAGATATATTTGCTTGTGTAATCTCTGTCTATGATGACATTCATCCTTGGGAAATTAAACCGGGTTAGAATCATACTCTCTTTCTTCTTCCAATTTGAGCTTGGAAACCAGTCTTGATTGAAGAAACAGATCTAGTAGATCCACATGCTTTACAACTCAAGAAATGCAATCTATTGGCAGACTCTCTCTTTAATTCAGTATTCATAGACTTACAAGTTTTACAGGTGACATATTCAATAATATATCTTCTTAAAACTGACTCCATTTGCTTTGGTTGGAACTTACCCTTTAATACTAATCTCTTTTCACCATCAATAGAACCAGAGGTACCCAATTCTGCAAACAAGAATTGTATCAAATGCTCTGGGTTTCTTTGCAAAACGGTGGCGATTTCTTGAACATTGGCGAATAAAGTCTTTTTGGAACCTTCTCTTTGACATACGGGAGGTGGGATACGGAATTTTGGTCCTGATCTGTCACCAGCCAATTCGGGGTTATTAGTTTTTAAGATCTTAAAAAATCGAGACAACAACTCTTCGTATGAGGAACCTCCGTCCACTTGATTGCTATCGCTCTCTACAGGAGTAGATATATCTTCAATACCTGCTTCCTCTAATTGTTGCTCAAACTCATCAACATCCACACTCTTGCTGGAGGACTTCTTCTTCTTCTTTTTAAAACTGAGGTCACCCAATGAGGCACTTAAATCATCGGAATCTGGAGCAGGGGATTCGGAAGCTTCTAATTCTTCTGTCTTTTTTGATTTCTTCTTTTTCTTTAATCCAGAAAATAAATCATCGACTGCTGCGTCTGATTCCGGAGCAGGAGATTCGCTTATGCCTTCATCTGTCTTTTTAGTTTTCTTCTTCTTCTTCAAGGTAGGATCGAAGCCTAAATCACTCATCTTTTAGCTTTCTTATAACAATTCTACTAATGGTACAGTAGGAAGTGTCAGCCAGTTGAAAAAAAAAAAATTATGAAATGAGTCGAAAAATTTTCTTCCTCAACTTGGGTCAGTACACTACCCAACTACCTACATTTACAAAAATCTTCCATCTGGAGATTTGATCATACTGTGCATGCAAAGTATAAAATCTGGGGTTTTGTCTATTTACCTGTATACCGGGGTTGTCTACTTCTCTAAACTCAACTTTTCTGTTTGTTCTTCTAATGTCCTGTTAGAAGAATCTGTGGTGGTAGTAGTAGCAGTAGTAGAAGTAGAAGAAGAAGAAGCGGTGAACGACGCATCTCTTGCGTGATCGTCTGCCAACTTACTTTCTGTACCTGGCTGGTAAGTGATTTTGGTAGTTTCACCATCCTCTTCAACTTTAAAGTCTTCTTCAACTGCAAATCTCTTTAAATACCAATTTTCAATTTCAAGTTGATTATTATTCTCGGCTTCATACATTGGGTCATGACCAGCTTCATTCTTGGAAAATGCATCTGCTTCGTATTCTTCCACTAGGAGCTTCACTAATGGCAAATGACCATTATACGAAGCCCAATGCAAGGCAGTGTTTCCGTTGTCGTTCTTTTGTGCCACTAACTTCACGGCATCTTCCTTTGGAATGATTGATAAAAGGTATTTGACTACATCCAAGTGCCCATTCGCGCTTGCCATATGTATAGGTGTACTTAAAGTTATGTCGTCTTTGATTGAAGTTAATATCTTGGGACTTATCTCTCCAAATATTTCTTGTAAGGTTTCCAAGTCACCTACCCTGGCATCATAGATCACCACATCCATTTCCTCCTGGGTTAAAGTTGTAACTTCTTCGGCAGACATTTTAATTTGACTGAGTCTTATACTTCTTGGCAGGATCCTCCGCTGGCGTTGTAAAGCAAGTTTTGATCAACTTTTTTACATTTCTGAAAGTTTTTAGATCCTGCGATGTGATTTTAAAAAAAAAAAAAAAAATATTGGAGTGTATATAATTCTCTATGGCAAAAAGTTCGATAATTTGTCAAAGGTCTCGAAGTTCTTATACACCTTGTCTCGATATTCATTCTTGTTTCCTGACAATAATGGTATCTCCCAAGATTGAGGAATTGGAGGAGTCCTCAAATGTTAATCCAATAATTAAGAAAAATCCTTTTGTCCGGGCAGCGAAGAAACCTACCATCAAAAGATCCCCAAATGAAGTCTATCCACAGAGAAAGGGCCTTAACAAACCTGACATAAAAAGTGACAAACCTATTGATGTGTTATTTGCCAATCTTGAGAAGATCTTGGAATTATCCTATAGCGAATTATCCCTCGAGGTACTAGATCAAATGTTATTCCCCCAAAATCCGTGCAGTGACGACTTTTCAAGGAGATATAGAACCATCTCCAAATTGCTTGATAACCTAATTGATATTCAAACGTACTCGTCAACATCAGAGGTCAAAGATAAGGAACTTATTTCTATTTCATTACATGATATGAAAACATTTGGTAAATTGATAAATGTCATCATTATCCATGGTATTTATCCGGTACTTGGAGTATTCAAAATTGGAATTCCCTTTGAGAAACGAAGATTGAAGGACTTTTCAAAAAATAAAGATCCTATTAAAATCACCAATTTATCATTTAATGGCACCTATGAAAACCACGAAAGGTTGCTAACACTAGTTTATGACAAGTTCCTTCAAGTCTTCCTGAACAACTCTGACGTGACCGACTTACTTAGTAGGGGAACCGGGTATTCGGACTTCATTACTGTTTCAATTGCGCTAATCACCATTCCTTATTTTGCATCGAGTAAAAATACACCACTTCGTCGTCAATATGATGATGTTATCCAAAAAATCCCCGAGACTTTTGAATTATTTCAAATATACTCGTTGTTAACAACCACGCCATCTCCTATGTACTTTAAACAATTCGTCATGCAAAAGCTTCAAATGCTACATTATGATGCACCAAGAGGTGATGGGATCCTAAGCTTGATTGAGTTTATCCTCGGCCTAAGAGAAAACGACGAAGTAAATATTGCCAAGTTTGATCATGTTGCTAATATAGTCTTAGCGAAACCTTCAAATATTAGCACCAAGCCATATTTCACCTCCATTGGAAATCAATTTTATGACTTGCTCATTAATATAAATAGACCAACCGTGACCAGTTGTGTGGTATACACGATCGAGAAGCTTTGGATGAAGAATAAGAGAGTTACGCTGGATTTTATTCTCAAAAAGATTTCCAACAGTTTCAACCCCGACATGGCAGATGATGCAATTTTGGTAACGGAAGCTCAATTCAATAATGCCGTGAATGTGTTGATTTCCTTGAATAAAAAGACCTTGGATTTGGATTTATATGCTAATATATTCGAACCCATCCTTCTTTCATTATGGGGTGATTATTTATTGTTAAAGAAGAACAACAAATCTACTGGAGTGATCACTAGCATACTATCTACGTATTTTATAATCATGAAGGATTGTGGAGCTGATAATGGTTTAGAAAGGATAGCGAAGAATTTGCTTTTCGAAGGAACCGACAATTGGATACTTGAGCTCGGCCCCAATTCTATGACCGAGATTGCCGCAAGAGGAAAAGAAGTTTCCTTTGCAAGCAAAGAATCCCAGGTTGCTGATTTCATCAATAGTTTGGATTCTGCGTGTGAAGCGTTTGTTCAAATGCTAGGAGATCTAGACGAAGAACTAATTAATGGAATCTTCATCAAGATTTTGAAAAACTGGCTAAACAGCGTGGAAGTAATCGGTGGGCAGGAGAACGCTTTCCTCACGTTGATGGATTTAAGATTACTAGAAAGCATTGGGAACAAGTTTAAAGAAAGCTTGGCCAGAACCCCCACTGAAATGTTGGAAGTGGTTGATAGTTTTCTACAATTTTCCCACCCCATGGTTCCAAAAGCTGCCGAGGATGCCGAAAATTCTGATGATGAGGATGAAGAAGACATTAGAGATGAGATTTTGCCCACCCTTTTGGAATTACTCTCAGCGATACTTTCGGAAAATGAAGGCATCGAGGACTCGGGGATTTCCAAATTACTTGAAAAAGTAAGTGGTTCGTTGTTGGAGCTTTTAAAGAAGGGGGGAAAGGAAACAATCCAAAAAAGTGCCAGGGCATTGCATTCTCGAATTCAAGATTTGCTTCATGGAAAGTCAGTAGTAAAGGACAAAGCAGGTGCAGAGAAGGATATACTCAATAGAGCCATTGTAAGTCTAAATGATCCACTTGTACCTATACGGGCACATGGATTGTACTTGCTAAGACAATTAGTTGAAATTAAGAGTGAAGTAATCTCGCTTGATTTTGTAATTAATTTGCACCTTGTTCAGTTAAAAGACCCAGATCCTTTTATCTATCTCAATGTAATCAAAGGACTCGAAATATTGATATCCTGGGACGAGTTCAAAGTTCTTCAAATCTTGTGCGATTTGTATAAGGGAGGCGAAGAGGGTTCTGATATAGACGAGAGTCTAAGAATTGGGGAAGTGCTATTGAGATATATTCAATCTTCAAACGATTCTTTTGTTGGAGAATCGGCTTCTTTGATAGTGGAAACTACCTTGTCGCTAATTCGAAGAGTTAACAGTGATGAAGTGGCTGTAGACGACAGGCTCAGAATGTCCAGCATGTCTTTGCTAGGGACTTGCTGTAAAGTAAATCCTTTGGGTATTATTAACAAGTTGGAAGATGCTTTGGACTGTGCGATTGGAATTCTACAGTTTGAGACTTCTGTTGATAGTGCCATTATGAGAAGATCATCAGTGGTGTTGATTCATGATTTGATTTTGGGAACTTCTGAGACTGACAAAGTTATCTTTCCTCAGTCGTATAGAGATTCAGTAGTCACTATCCTCAAGTATATTTCGGAAACCGATAATGATTTACTAGTGCGAGAGCAGGCACAGAAGGTGTTGGAAACAGTAATTGAATTGACCAAAGCGGCCATGGAGCTCTATGCTGAACAAAAGAATTGGTAAACTCGTGTCCAATGTATTTAGGAGAAATATACAATAGTAGATTCCTTCTAAAGTGTAGTTGTATAGTAGCACTCAAATGTTCTCTAATAATATGATTTATTGGTGTAAATTTTTTCTTTTTTTTTTTTTTTGCAATAATTTGATAGTAAAACCGGAAATAGAAATCAATTGGATATATCTGAAGAATATCAAATGCAATTTTTCAGTTGAAAATAGCTCATTTATATTTGGTTACTACACTACATAGAATACCCCACATAGAGTACTCCCTGCTTGGAATGAATGGACTATCAACTACCGAGTTGGAATAGTTATCAACTGGAAAAGAATGGTTCACTACATACTCTCCTAGGGGGAGGAGGAGAAGAAAGGAGAAGAAGAAAATAAGCAAAATAAGCAAAATAGGCCACAATGCAGGGGAGGTGAGAAGCGAAAGGGAGACATAAGGGTTATTGACGAAATGGTTTGATAGCTATTGTCCTCGACTAATTATGCTTCCAGGAGAGAAAACTCTTGGAAGGTGGCGGGATTTGGAAAGAGAACCAAATGATCTAAAAAATAACTGTTTCAAGAAAAAAAAAACAACACGTTTAAAGTCACACGGGATTAAGTTTCCAACTTCCACTAAATAGATCCCTTTCTTCTTCTACATAAGTACAGCGCCCAACCCCTTTCTTCTATTCCTTGTTGTTTTGGTTGTTTAGAAATTGTTCAAATAGGAAACTAATTAATTTATGGCCCACAACGTGGTGAACAATAAATATTTTGTTTGGGGGCTTTTTTTTTCTTCCTTTGTTAACACATTTACGATTCAAATATTTTATGTCATTATATACACTAATGCAAGGGTTGGTTGGAGTGCCTACCACAAACTATATCACCTATGTAAGTCAGTCCAAAAGGCACACCAAAGAACATGGACAACACATCTCTTAGTTACCGAATGAATATAATCAAAAAATTACCCTTCTAATAAAGAGGAGAAGGAGGGCGAGGCGAGGGGAGAGGCGAGGGTTAACTAAGCTGTATCAATTACCCTTGCAGTAGGTGGTGGTAAATACACTCGAGAAGATTATTTTATTATCTTCACATAGTTAGCGACAATATACAGTACTTCTCAGTCCTTGGACACACATGACACAAACAGACACACACGAGATGAATAAAAAAAAAAAAGACAGCATGAATGAAAAAAAAAAAAATAAAAAAACTTTCGGAGAATCCCATTTCCTAAATCAAACTACACAAAAAAAAAAAAAAAGAATTATAAATGCTCTTCAGTTTCACGTAGTTAAAAATTCAAAAGTCCACAGCAGCCATTATTTCCTTTATTGCCCCTACATTCCCCGTAGACTTTTAAAGGTTTACTTCTCACACTACTTGATACATTAGTAAGTGTTCTATAAACAACCGATAATAACTATTATTTCGATCATCCCGTTGTTCAATAAGTCTCTAAAACACCTGATACGTACCTCGATGTTACAGTGTCATTATCAAGCTCCTTGGGTATCTATCTTCAGCCACTGTCTAGACCGTGAACTCGCTGCTACCGAGAATAATCAACCATTTATAACATTTCAATTAGCTACCATAGACAATGAGACCGGATTTCCTCATAACAGAACATTAGTGTACCGGGGCTGGCTATTCAACAACAAGTCATCGAATGTGATTACTTTTACCACAGATAAAAGAATGAGTAAATATAAAGAATTATTAGGCAATGATAAATTCGAAGCTGTATTCTATCTTGGTCACATTAAGAAACAGTTTAGATTTAGAGGAAGAGCAAGAATAATTAGTAATGAATATACTCCAGTAGTTGATTTGACTGCCTTGCGTCAAAGTCATTTAATTGAAGATTCCGAGCTGATTATGACCTATGCTACCGAAGACAAGGATCAGGAAGATACAACCATGATTCAACAGGAGAAGCAACATCAACAACAGCAACAACAGCATCAACAGCAACAACAGCATCAAGCGGAGCAGGCGATTCCACAGATGAATGGCAACGGTACCACCCATGACATGGAAGTACAGGAACAGCCAATTTCTTCATCAGTAATTTCTCCATCGATAGGGAAGGATGTAGTTGATGATTTTGAGTCTGTGACTTATATTCCTCCAACCCAAGAAGAATGGAATGAAGAAATTCAAAGACAATGGAATCAATTATCAAAACAATTAAAAAAATCTTACAGAAAACCCGCTCCAAAACAACCAATAACTGATGAAAATACAAAATTAATAAGCTCAATTCATCGTGGAGTCGATGGGAAAAAGGACGAGGACGGATTAAAAAATTTCGTTGTGGTTGGGTTGTTTGTTGATTATGTCGATTTTTATGAACTAGACAAAGATAGAAGATATATTTATGAAAATGACGAATACCATCAATGGACGGAAGAAGAGGTGTGTCCATAGAGAAACGCTCTCCTTGACATTATCAGGAACAGAACCTTCTACGGCTATCAAAAAGAATACGATAACCTACCTGTTTGATGCGGAGAAAAACAACACGATGTATCCGGACCAATCTGAGAAACTGACACTCTAGTCCGATGATAACAGGTCAGGTTTATTCGTTGTACTTGTAGTGGCGCCTAGCATTTAGATGATTGTATTTAACATGTGTATAGATTTAACGATGCAAAGAAAAATTTATGAAAGTTGACCGATAATAGCAAAACTTCGAAACTCTGATCGGGAGGGGATAAGAACAAAAACGTTGTTGAAGACACAATCTAATGTTTGAAGTCTTTCATTTAAGGTCTAGACGATAAGCAAGATGACGTATACAAAGTTGGTGTACATACGTGTAGAGACTGAAATTCTCAATGGCTAGAGGCAGTGTGTCATCCATTTCTCTTTAAAATCATATCGCATATGCGGAACCTTCATCCCGCGAAAGGATTAGATTCCGTATTCCATCATAGAAACCTGCCATATACATTTCACTTAACCATGGCTGGGAAACAGACGGAGAAAAAGAAAGAGAAGAATGACCTCCTCACTCAGTCACCTCCCCCCCCAAAAAAATGGGTCATATTTAAGAAAGAGAAAGAGAGAAAGGGAAACAGAAACAGGAACAGAAACTGAACGTTTATTTTTTGTTATTTATTGTGTAGTGATTTTCTCACTTCACTCAATTCACTTCACCTCAAATCTCTCACAAGCAGAAAAAAAAAAATCAAGTTTTAACAATTCCCCCCGAAAACAAAAAAACAAAACTTTTTTTGTAAACTTGTTCTTCCTGTTCATAACAACAACAAACAACAACTAGATTAAACTAATCACTATAAAATGTCTACTACTAAATCCGCTAAAGCTTCTACTGCTTCCTCCGCTGCTCCAAAGGTTACTTACAAGGGTATGTCGCTCACAATTGAGGAGAGGAATTGAGATACAAAAAAAACAAAAGCGCAGTGGGTGGTGAGAGAGACTACCGACGGTGGTGTTTAACTTCACCAAAATATTCCAATTGATCTCCGTTTTCGAGCATTCAAGACTTTATACTAACATTTCAATAGAATTGATCAAATCTGCTATCGTTACCTTGAAGGAAAGAAACGGTTCTTCGTATGTATACCCAAGAGGGGGGGGGTGATGTTTTGTTTTGTTTTGTTTTGGTTTTGTTTTGGTTTTGATTTTTTTTGTTTTGGTTTTGATGACCACTACCACCACCACAACAACAACAACCCACACCGCCACAAAAATCACGCACACACAATTAATGTTTGAGAAGCAATTACTAACAACATATAATATCTAGTCGTCAAGCTATTAAGAAGTACGTTCAAGCTAACAATGATGTCAAGGCCAACAACTTTGATGCTTTATTCAACGCTGCTTTAAGAAGAGGGGTTGACACTGGTGATTTCTTACAACCAAAAGGTCCATCTGGTCCAGTTAAGTTAGCTAAGAAGGAAAAGCCCGCTGCTGCCAAGGTCACCAAGAAGGCTCCTGCTGCTAAGAAGGCCGCTCCAAAGAAGGTTACCAAGAAGGCTGCTACTGGTGAAAAGAAGGTCACCAAGAAGGTTGCTGCTCCAAAGAAGAAGGTAGCTGCCACCACCGCTGCCACCACCACTGCTACCAAAAAGGACGCTGCTCCAAAGAAAAAGGCTGCTACAACCAAGAAGACCACCAAGAAGGTTTCCAAATAAACTTGGATAGCTTAACTTTTACTGGATGCTTTTATTTTTGTACAATAGTCTTTTCTTTCCGAGAACAGTGTTTATTTTTTCCTTTATTTCCTCTCTCTATTTGATATCCATATCACATATTATTAGTATTATTTTGTTTATTATATTTTGAATATTCTTGTGTTATTATACCTTTTGTTGTTTTAATAAATGTGTTATTAGTATGGTGAAATTTTGTTGTTGTTGTTGTTGTTGTTGTTGCCTTCAAGGGCTCAAAAAAAATTGCATGACTTTTTTTTTTTCCCCCTTTCTTCTCCTATTCGTGATTAGCCATAACATGTATGGACTGAGTTAATATTGATGTTTCCCATCCACGAGAGATCAACTAGTAGGTATATATATATATATGTATAGATAGTAAATCTAACCCGTTAACTTCATTATTTGTTTTAATTTTGTTGTGTAAAGGAATAGTAATACAAAAGGAGAAAAATGTGGATTAAAAATTCCAGCCAATTAAAACCCATTTCACCTGGAAAGTAAAAATTTGCAGTCATTTATCTAATTAGACAACTTATCTCTAATACACAATAAAATACAATGAATAAATAATAAATCAGTGAAATTAATCACAAATCCGTTTTTAAGGTGTCCATTTCTAACTATATTTTGATGTTAATTGAACCATATGTCTATCGCTATACTTCTTACTGTTTCCTGCGACTGAGGATGTTGGAGAAACGAAGGATTTTTTTTTTCGCAGCTGTTCCCCCCCCGCCCCTTTTCATGCGGATCCCCCCAAATCGGATCCCCCAAATCGGATCCCCCAAATCGGATCCCCCAGATCGGATCCCCGCCCAGATCTTGCACTAACAAAGATTTTTCTCCTCCCTGTATATAACACAGTTCCCATCAGTAACAACAAACTACAAATGGTAAATCCCATATTGAACTGAGGTTGCTTCGGTTCTCCAACACATGTACTTCTGTTTATTTATTATTCAAAGTTGATGATCATTACCTCGATCGCTCGACAATACTTTTGAACAACAGAAAAAGATCTCCACTGCCTCCAATTCCTCGCTTTTTCAAAGAGCCATTACCCACATATCACTAGGATGAGGGGACAATTCCTACAAGCAAAGCAATCGTCTATTAATACCAGGGTGTTTCGATAACCAGAAATAACCACCATCCATGTTTTATGGCATTTTTTTTTTTAAATCTTCCCGCCCCCCTCCTCTCCCCCAATGAAACTTCCAAAAAGTAAAAATTTTGTTTTTATTTTTTTTTTAAAATCAAAAAACACGCGTCCCTTTTTTAGTCAACTTCCTCTTGCTTAGAGTTCAAACAAAGGACCACAACATCATGACTGAGATTAGCAGGCCAACCATATCTATCATCGTGGCTGCGCTTAAACCTTCTCTTGGAATAGGATACCAAGGTAAAATGCCATGGAGACTTCGTAAGGAAATTAAATATTTCAGAGATGTCACCTGCAAAACAACCAATCCAAACAAGAAGAATGCAGTGATTATGGGAAGAAAGACATGGGAATCCATACCGCCAAAGTTCAGACCACTTCCTAATCGATTAAATATTATTTTGTCTCGTTCATACCAGAATGAAATCATAGATGAAAATATAATTCACGCAAATTCCTTTGAAAATTCTTTGAAATTTATAAAGAATGTTGAAAGAATCTTCATTATGGGAGGGGCGCAAATCTATAATGAATTAATCGAAAATGAATTAATTGATAACTTATTGATTACTGAAATAACCCATCCAAACCCTGAAAATGTGACCATGGATACGTTCTTAAAGTTCAATTTATACGGAGATGACTCCCACTGGATAAGGCAATCCAAAAGTGCATTACAAGAATTCGTTGGAGATGATATTCAACTCGAGGAGGACATCGTTGAAGGCGAATTTACATACAATTATACTTTATGGAAGAGAAATTAGTTTATGTAATTTCTTATTTACAATATATACAAAGTGTTTAATTTTTTTTTTTTAATTACTTGTCATTCAAACTTGGATCAAACACCTTCATTCTGGAGGTGACTCGTTCGTCTCCTTCCAATTCTTGAATCCATTCTGAATTACGTTCTATACCTTTGGCAACCCATTTCTTTGGCCAGTCAACTTCTTCTTCTTTACCCATCAACAAGTCTTTATATTCAAAAGGTCTTGACTTTTGGTATACCACTGCTGTAGTCCTTTTCCCATAATCATCAGCTAAATACCTCTTAGTAAAGAATCTATAGATCTTACGTGGAACATTCATAAATCCCATTACATTTGGAATAGGGAAAACATACACTGGCTGTTCGAAAAAGAGCGGCACTCCATTTTTATCCTTTAATGTAGTGGTTAAGTCCAATTCGGGAGCTAATTCAGCCTGAGAATAATCAGCGGTATTGATGTACTTCATAGGCACAGGTTTCAAATTGCTTCCTTCTTCATCATCATCATCATCTACTGGTTCAATCCCTTCCTTTTCACTTTCTTCTTTTGACTTCTCCTTCTCAGCGGCTATTTTCTCTTCATATTCAATCACTTTCTGGGGCTTTTCCAATGGTCCCAATAAACCTTCATGAAGACCAGACAAGTATTCCTTGTAGGCCCCTCTACCTATACAAATAACACCACCCGAATTTTCAGTTTGAGAATCGTCTGATTTGATTTCAAGTTCACTTGGGAAGATTCGGTATAACCCCATCACATCCTTAGCTTGGTATAAATCTGAACGGGGAACTAAAACTTCAGTTTCAGGCTCTTCTTCTGATTCTCTCTTGATATAATACTTATAGTAAGATGGAATGCTTTTAGTGAAAAAATTAGGAACGGTGCTGGCCCAAGAACTTGTTGATTGTTTAATATCTGATGGAGAAACTTCTTGATTGGCTTTTTCTAATTCAGCCTTTCTTAAATCTCTGATCTTTTGAGCTACTGTTGCTCTAATATCCCCTTGTCTATTTTCACTGTAGATTTCAAAATCAATAGAACTGGCATTTAAAACAGGCTTAATGAACTTTCTAAAAATGATCATTGATTCTTCAAGAAAATCATTTGGTGGAGGGGCGATATAGATTGTCAATTTACGTGGTAATTGACTAGCGGTATAGGTAACTTCACCCAACTCCTCAACAGCACCCATCCACTTCTTTCTAATTTGCTTTTGCTGGTACTTATCATAAGTGATACCACCACCGATCAGAGCCAATACTGTCCAAAATATCATCCAGTTTCTAGATGGTAATGAGATTCTTGGTATTCCCATCATTCTGAGTGCGGGATTCGACCAACCCTTTTTAACAGGCGGTTTTGAAGACGAAGCAGTCTTCGAGGACCCCCCTTTATCTGCTTCTGACATTATATACGAAAGTTAGTTTCCACTCCAAAAAAAAAAAAGGGTCTGCAATGGGGGGGAGGATAATCTTTCAAGTATCAAAAGAGAAGGAAGAAGAAGAAAAAAAAAATGAACCAAAAAAAAAAAAAAAAAATTCGGGAAGTCGTGCATTAAGATCAATACCATATCTCTCTATAAGAATCGGTTCAACTCGACCATGAGGTCATCAGAGACAAGATCCTTACCAATAAAGACCAATTTGTTCTCAGATACACCCTCTAATAGTGTACCTCCCTCAATTATTTCATAAGTGTCTCTGACACCTTGTACGACTCTTACATCAGTACCGTCGGGTTCAGATTGAAGAACCAATAGACCCTTCACTCGATGGATTTCCACTGGTTTATCATTAACTTTATTCTCCCATAATACGTATTGCAAGAATTGCTCTAGCTTCTGAAAGTCTTCCAAGTTCTTGAAAAAGGGAAAATCAACGCATACAGTTGCAATCCTATCATCATGATAGCTATGTTTATGTTTAACGTGAAAAGAGTCCAAGAATTTCCTATCATCAGCTTCAAAAGCATGCAAGTCTAGAATTTTATCCAAATCGATATCTCCAAAGCTGGTAGAATAAATTGGAGAAGTTTCATTTATTCTTTTTATTCTTTCAATAATTTGGGTTGTCTCCTCTTCATGTTGAATTTTATCAATTTTATTCAACAAAATTGTATCGGCCAATGCAAGTTGTAAGTGGGCGGTGGTTATTCCCTCTTGTAAATGTTTCTGTTCCACCTCGATTTCTTCAGGGGTTAAATCAGTCGAAGTCTGTGAAGCCAAAAGATGATGTTCCTTATGCCAATGACCACCAACATCATCTAAACATTTAACAATGTGCTCCGAGTCAACCACCGTCACAACCCCATCAATGTATATATTCGATGCCAACCCTTCATCCAACCAAAACATTTTGGCAATGGGAGCAGGGTCAGCAACACCGGTAGTTTCCAACAATATATAATCAATTCTGTCTTTAGAATTCTCAATCAAATTTTCAATGGCTAAAACTCCATTATCTTTAACTGTACAACAGAGACATCCATTCCCAATATCAAGCCATTCCTGAACACTCTCATTCTTAGCAGTGTCTTGAATAGTGACGGATTTTTCGATTACCGATGAATCTCCAAATTCATTAAGTATGATTGCTAACCTTTTCTTCGAAGTTTTCCCTATTCTATCAAGCAAAGTCGATTTCCCAGATCCCAAATATCCCGTGATGATAGTGATGGGAATCTTTTTAGCCAACACTGTTGGAGTCAGCGAAAAGGGAACCGAAGTTGTTGGTAATGCCGGTATTACTCTTTGTGTTTTTAATTTGCCATTATCTGGGAGTTCAGTTACCAATTCAGGTATTTCATCCATTTGCCCTTATCTTATTTTGAGCCGTGGGAAGAAAAGGGTTTAATTAAATTAATTACTATTTTTTTTTTCCCTCTCCCGCTCCCCCCCCCTCCACCGCCAGTCCTGATTTATATAAAAGATAGTTGGGGGATTTTTCAGATTTGGAAAAACCTCTTGCATTCTTTTTTTTTTTTTCATACTTTTGTCAATCTATTATAGAGCTATGTATAGATTCAATAAGATCCTTGATGCGTGTCTAATAGCATTGATTTCATACCACTTGGTAATATCACCTTATACTAAGGTTGAAGAATCTTTCAATCTCCAGGCAATTCATGATATTTTAAACTATGGGGTGTTCCCTAAAGAAGCAATGGAGAATTATGATCATCTTACCTTCCCTGGAGTTGTTCCTAGGTCATTCATTGGAAGTTTGGTAATTGCCGGGATTGCAAAGGTCATTATATTGATTGCAAGTGTTTTCGGAATTGATATGTTGTCAGGAAATCAAATGGAATTACAAAAGCTCGTGAGAGCAATACTCGGAATTACCAATGCATTCATGTTGATAAGACTTAGAGAGGCATTAAACAAAGTTACTTTCAGAGATAAAAAGAGTAAAATTAAAGGTGCCATTGGTTTCTGGTTTTCAGTTTTGCTTTTGTCACAATTCCATTTGTTATATTACTCATCCCGTACTTTACCAAATTTCATTGCCTTACCGGTAGTGAATTTTGCCCTTTCAAAGTTGATTGTTGGGGACTTGTCAGGGTTTACTTGGTTGGCATTCTGTGGTATTGTATTTAGATTGGAGGTTGGTTTGTTTGCAGTGATAATTGCCTTTGTCTCCTCATTAATATTTGGACAATCTAACATTATTATCAACCTTGTCTATTTGGTAGCAGGAACCATTTTTGGAGGTGTTGCTTCCTGTTGCATTGATTCATACTTCTGGAGGAGGCTTTTAGTTCCCGAGGTGGAGTCGTTTGTTTTTAATATTGTAAATGGGAAATCTAGTGAGTGGGGGGTTGAACCTTGGTCAGCATATTTCTTACAGTATTTGGGCCAAATATTCAGACCCCCAATTATCTTATTATTAGCATTGCCAGGTTTTATTAATGACCCGGCTGATGATGGAACAAGTTTTGCTAGCCAAAAGGAAACCAAAGCAATCCCCCACCCCGCAAGACATTCATTGCGTATCCTCTTTATTTCATCAATCTTGTTTATTGCAGCTATGTCCTTCCAGCCCCACAAAGAATGGAGATTTATTGTCTACACCTTCCCCATATTTACATTACAAGCAGCAAATGGATTGACAAATATTTTCATTAAGTTCAACTCCAACTTTATGAATAAGTTGCTATTAATGATTATATTAGCAGGTATTGCTATTTCTTCTATGTTATCATTACAAATGGGATACATTTCCAGCTTTAACTATCCCGGAGGAGAGGCCTTGCAATTCACCAATAATTACATCTTAGAAAATTATCAGGATATTGACAACAAACCATTAGTTGTCCATATGGATGTTCCTGCATGCATGACTGGAGTTAGTCGTTTCGGAGAAAGCCATGTGTCTTATGTGAAGTACGACAAGACAGAAGAAATACAAACTTTGAAATCCTTATGGAGTGAATTTGATTTGATAATTTCTCATGAAAATCTTGATCCTAGCGCCTGGGAGCTTATTCATATCTCACCAATATTCCTGGGCATCACCGTTGATCCAGTTGTCGAATTGTTGGCAGCTCAAAGTAAGGATAGAAGCTTTATACTTAAATTAGCTAAAGAGGTGTTAAAAGAATTGATAAGGGGAGAGACTTCAACCTTGGCCCAGTTGGCCAAGTCCACGGTCATAACAGGTGACTACATTTTCGTCTACAAAGCATTAGCTCCACACGAAGTCGAGCCACCCCAGGAACCAAACCAAGATGAGCCCATTGCTGAGGATATTGATCCAGAATTCTTGAAACAAGAAATCAACCAACAGATTGATAACATCGAAGAGTCCCTTAGGTCGGAAATATAAAATAATAAATAGTCTATTTGTATTGGTACAGTAATATACATTTTTTTTTTGTTGTTGTTGTTGTTGTTGTTGTTGTTGCCCATATCTAGCTATCTAAATAGCCACTATTCACCCGCTTTTTTAAAGTAGCCGCGGGTGAAAAGCGCATTTGATTAATCTCTTCATCAGTGGGGAATTTGATGGGAGTAATCCGTCTCATGTGTTTCGCTTGTTCAATCATAGTTCTGTTAATTGGATCACGACTGGAATGCGAAGAACTTGTCTCTACCTCATTGGCAAAATCAACCTCTTTGGTAAACCTTGGTGGAGCAGGAGGGGATATTTGACGCGATCTATACATGGTTCTGGGAGGGGACAACCTAACAAAGGCTGAACTTCGCCTTCTTATTTGCGGTGCAGTCTTACTACCGACTGGTGATGTGTTTGGTGTAGCAATCCTATTTGCCTTGGAAAAATGTTGTCTAAGAGCGTAAATCTTTTCATCCTGAAGTCGTTGTTTAGTTTCCTGCAACTTTGTTGGACTGGGGCCTTTTCTATTTGGGGTAGTAAGAGCCCTATCGGTGGCTAATTTCAACGGAGAATATATGGGGATCATTGGTCTCCTGGTTCGATTAGCAAGAGGAGACAGAGTGCTGAGCATACTAGTATTTGCTTCCACATATTCATCAATATCTGGCATCTCTTGATGTTTCTCCCGCACCTTGTAATTCCATAGCTTGAGAATTGACCTCAATTTTGCTCGATCTGTTTTTTGAATAAAGAATTCATACTGCAGCTCATGTCTCTTAATTCCTTTATTATACTTCATCGACCAAACCCTGACTAATTCTCGAAGTAAGTTGAAGTTCTTGTCGGCCAAAATATCGTCAGCTCTGTTTTCTAGGTCATTGGTTCGATCAAGCTGACCGTACCAGATTGACAAAAATTTTCGAAAAAGAATCATTTGTTCAAATTGAACCGCTTCAGATTCCAACTCTTCTCGTTGTTCAGCCTTCCGAGTCCATACATCAAACGCTGGTTTAACATGAATTAACGACTTTCGGAACTCATCAGCCTTCACTTGAAGGTGTCGATTTTTTCTTTGTCTGTCTCCGGATTGACTGATCCACAATTTTAACATTCTAGACATCAACAAAGGCTGGCAAACACGATGCTGGATCCATTTAATCTTTTCATTGGCTCTTGCTTCAAATATCTCATAATGCTTTTCTTTCCATCTATAAAATACCGACTTTAATGCCACCAAGTCCACAAGTGTTGTGAGATGCAGTGAATTATATCTATGGGGTAATTCAACGCTATACATTAAATATCTGGCCTTGAGTTTGTCCAAAAATCGTTTCTTGAACACAAGCACCGCATGATCCTCCAAGTCATGCAAATAACCCACACTCTTCTTCCAATGAGGCAAAACCTTTTTCTTTAATCTGTCTTGGCAATACTGTTGACCTTTAAAACCGATTTCTAATGACTGGATAGTGTTGTTTTTCCAATTAGAAAATAGTTGCCTTTGAAGCTTCTCATTTTTCTTCCCCAGGACCATTCGCAATCTGTATTCAAGCAACCATTTCCTAAAGTATACACTTAATACAATGCCTCTAAAATCTCCTTCTTGCCTTATCGTTGTTCGGCCAAGTCTCCAGTGGGATAAAAATTTTGCTAGGGTTTTAGTCCTATGAAAAGTCACCGCTGTTGATTGTTGGGATACCAATTGCCTCCACTGTTCAAAAAACTTTGCTTGTAGGTTTAGGGCGTTGTTAGATAAAATATCACTGGCTTGTATTTCAAGTTTAAGCTTGCGTAGCCAGATATTCAGGAAGACATTTTGGAGAAGCCTGTGTGCTTTATTTACTTGAAGCTGTTGCACTTTCTTCTCCAACTTATGGGCAGAAAGCCATTTTCTGAAATAGGTAGCAACAACAAAGTTTCTTTCCAATTGCTTCAAGTTGACCAACTTGACACTCAATGATTCATGGTATGGGGTACCACCGCTAGAAACGTGAGAGTCCATTTTCAAGTACCACCTTAGGAAATAATATGAGTATATTTTTCTATCTCTTTGGTCATTAAAGGTGTTTGCGAGGTTCACTGCTCGTTGACTATTATCTTCCAAAACGCCACGCTTCCCCTTCATCTTTCCAATATACTTTGATTGCAAGGAATGCTTTTCAAATGCGCGACTCCTTTCAATAAGTTCCCATTCCCGGTTGGTGCGGTTGATCCAACTAACCAAATATTTCTGTTTTATTAACCTCGTGGAAGCATCGACTCTTTGATGACACTGCATGATTCGCGTCTTCCAATGGGAAAAGTATGCTCTTTTTAAACTCTCCTGATAGAATAGGTCCGTTTCTTGTAATAATTTATCGTTTTTATTTGCTTTAGAGAACCAAATCTTCAAATAACGCTTCTTTTCGCCAGCAATCAACCTATCCACAAAGTCTGGAGATAACTGATTCAATTTGATAACCTGGTTTAACTTTAAACACCAACCTTCAAAGGTAATACTCTTAATCTTGAGCTGCTGGTAATAATCTAAAGTACTTGCCCGCATCAATAACGTCGCATCAGTGGAATAGTTGTCTTTACTAAGCAACTTGTGGAGTTCATAGAATTCAGCTATGGTACCTTTTACATTGCTTTGATTTACATCCACGTTGTTATCGCTACTATGTTCAACTTGGATGATTTCATTAGTACATGAAACAATTTGGCGAATGTATTCCCAATCAAACTCTTGGGCCATGGTGGGGAAAGTGACATAAAGGAAATTGAAATAATTTCTTAATAACCAGGGAAAATTAGTATCAAATTTGAAGTTTAAATCGTTTAGCAACGGAATTATGAGTTTCAAATCCTGGAAAAGCTGAAATCGATCTTCTTTGGTGTAAATGACTTTCTCGTCCACATCAAGAAGGCGGAGATCTCCAAAATTATCGATAAGTTTGGGTATATTTTCATCTTGAGCAGGTGTATGCCGTTGGCCGACAATTTCTCCAATAATGTTGTGGTTGATTTCACTATAGCCTCGAGGAAGAATGCTTTTCCCTTTATTATTGTCTTCAAGGAGGAAACTTGTAAGGGCATTGGCGACAAAATTATCACCACTTTGCCTTCGAGATTCAAAATAATCTATCTCTTCTTGCTTTTTTAATAGACTAATGAATATCGAGGCAATACGGTGAGTATTATTATAAGGTGATTTCATAAAGCTGATGATTCCAAGAAACATTCGATATAGTCGATTAAAATTGGCACTGTTTGAGTTTAGTTCTAAAGGAAAACTTTCATTGATGTCCTCATTTGCGTAACTAAACATGCTATCATTATCATCACCAGAAGTGTTATCGTAAATGAACGAATCCAAACGGTCAGCAATTAATGCCGTATCCTCATCACTTATTCCCTTTTCAAGCTTTCCTTCTAAATCAGTGTAGAATATTAGTTCATGATTTAAACACTGGCCAATGTAGCCGATAAATGCTTGTTCTGATTCTTTATGGAAATTCAATATTCGTTCCAACATTTCAGAAAACCTGATCAATATATCTGAATAATTGTTTTTTATCCTAGTAGGGTGTTTATCATTGATGGCGAGAAGCCGTACTAGACGCTTCAATACCTGTATTGTAGAAGTTGCGTCATCCTGTTTATAGGTTTCAAGATAACTCAATATATTCCGGCCAGTAAGACCACTCTTCTTTTCAACATGATTGGGCTTCTTATAGCAACGTAGATGTAAATTGCCTATTTCATTTGATGGTGATTTTGTGGTGATTTGCAAATCAGAGAAGGAATCCTGGTAATTGAGTAACAGCATTAACCTTTTCATCACCGCTCGTAAACTTGTTTCATATCTAGTTGGTTGATCCCATTCTCTAAATGAATGTAGATTATTCAAGTCTTTAACTACACTAAGTAGTAATTCTTTCAAGGTGTTATTCGACATGATTTGACTTGCATATTTTCACTGTAACCTTTTCACTCTGATTAGGGGAACTTGGATGGCTGCTAAGTTTGAAGTGTTCAAATGGTTTCAAATGTTTACAGTGAAGCCAAAAAAAAAAAAAAAGAGAGAGAGAGAGAGCGAGCGAGCAAAAACACAAAAAAACCGGGCGCGTCTGCAAAAAAATTTAACAAAGACAAGCGCCGTCTCTTCAGCGTAGATGCACAGAGTAGATACACACAGAGAGAGAGAGAGAGAGAGAGTGTGTGTGTGTGCGTGAGAGAGACAGGCCATACCTATATCATTAACAATTCACAAACATTATTCTATATTATATCTTTAGAGGGTTACAATAAAAATCATTACACGTTTCAGTGCTATATATACATTAAAATACGCTTATGGCCTACATCTTCCAGTAAATCTAGGATACAAAGAACAGTCTCTAACTGTGAATCTATCACATAACCATGCTAAAATTCTTTCAGTACCTAAACCGTAACCACCATGTGGACAAGTACCATACTTTCTTTGATCAGTGAACCAGTAGTAACTGTCCAAGTCTAACTTTTCCCTCTTGATCGAAGCAACCAATTCTTGGTAATCATAAGTTCTCATAGAACCACCCGTGATTTCACCAACATTTGGCATCAAAACATCAACCGATTCGGTGACTCTTGGATCGTCTTTACATTTTTGCATATAGAAAGATTTGATTTCAACTGGGAAACGAATTAATAAGATAGGTTGGTTAATTTCATCAGTCATCTTACGTTCAGCTGCTTCTGCAATATCATCACCAAACTTGAATTTTTCACCATCTTCATTGGGGATACCATGTTCGTTTAACCAATCAAGGGCATGGATATACTCCATTCTCAAGAATGGCATTTGTGGTGGCTTAAAGTTTGGGTTTAATTGTTTAATTAAAGGTCCCGCTTCTGAATCTTCCAAGACATATTGCACCGTTTTAGTGATCAATCTTTCTAAATGTGATAATAAATCGTCAAATTCTATAAATGCCAACTCACTTTCAATATGAGTATATTCAGATAAATGTCTTCTAGTGTGGGATTTTTCTGCTCTGAATGATTCTTGCACACAATAAACATCACCCAAGGCAGGTAAACAAGTTTCAAGATACAATTGAGAGGATTGGGTCAAGTAGGCTTCTTCACCATAGTAGTCCATCTTGAATAAGGTTGAACCACCTTCAACTTGAGTTTGAACCATACAAGGAGGAGTAACTTCTAATAAACCTTCTTCCACAAAGAATCTTCTGATAGCCCTTAATAAACTAGCTCTGACTTTCATGACAGCAGATAAAGATTCACCTCTTAAAGCTAAATGACGTTGGTCTAATAACAATGAAGGGTCAGCACCTTCTTGCACCTTATTGGTGAATGAGTCATCACCACCTGGGGCCAAACCAACAATTTCATAGTAATCAGCTTTCAATTCAACACCACCTGGAGCAGTCTTACCTTCAGGCAATTTAGATATAACACCCTTAATGATAATGGTGGATTCGATAGTCAATTCTTGAGTTTGTTTAGCCTTGGCTAAATCACCAGTTAAAACCGCTTGAATAAACCCAGAACCGTCTCGAAGAGTAACAAAAGCTAAACCCTTTTGCACTCTTAAACGATGGACCCAACCTTGGACAGCAACTCTAGTTTCCAAGTTATCTTGAACCGCTCTTAACTTAATCTTCTTGGCCGCTGGTAAAGAAGTATCTTCTTCAATCTTGATAAGATCTAATTCGGCAAGTTTCTTAGAGGCTTCTTCAGCCTTTTCTTTCTTCTGCTCTTCCAACTTGGCTTGCTTTTCAGCCTTTTTCTTTAACCCATCAACCCCCTTCTTAGCTTTCTTTAAAGCAGAAGCAGAAATTTCAACATAACAAGATTCTTCTGGATTTTCTTCCGATTGTTTGTACACCAAGACTTTAGCATCGGCATAACTGTACAATGCAAAAGCTGGAGTGGCAAAAGGTTGCTGTTCAGTACCTTTGGTATCGGCACTATCAATACCTGACTTTTCGTTAACGTATACTGTTTGTGACATAGTCTCAATTGATTTATACGTATATATATTTATGTATATATATATAAAATCACAATCAGTCAAATTGTAAATGGTTGGAACAGAAAAAAAATTTTTTTTTTTTTTCCTTTCTTTCTTTTCTGGTAGCCAGTTCAGTTTGTGTGAGGAGGAATGTGATTGTTAAGGCCAATGTTTACACTTTAGAGTAAATTTAGTCATATTCAACAGGTAACCTGTAAAAAAAAAAATCTCCCAACACCATTGACTCTAATTTGCAATTCTCATGCTTGTTTTTTTTTTTGCAGTTTAAGTGGTCAGAGAGAGAAAGAAAAAAAGAGAGGAAGAAAAAAAAAAGATTTAAAATCTTCACGACATCTTTGAAAGATGTTTGGTGGAAAGAAAAAAAAAAGAGCATACCATTAAAACTGCATCACCTTAATTGATATAGAATGGCCTTAGAACAATCGTTAGCTGCTTTATCTTTAGCTACTGTTGCCTCTGAATCTTCAGTTCCAACCAAGGCTTTAGTGTTTAAGCCAAAGACCGCTAAGACCGCTACTCCAGTGCCAGTGTTTGTGTTTGCCTTGCAAGAAACTCAAACTCCAGCCTCATTCATAGCCAAGGCTGCCAACGTCAAAGAACCAAGATTGGCTAAAGATGACTTGATTCAAGAGTTTTTTGCCACTTCTGCTAAGGAAGTCTCAATTGCTAACTTGAGCAAGGACTTACAAGGTAAGATCAAGATTATTCTTGATGAGAATATCATCAAGGCGGCCAGTGAAGGGGTGGTGTTGAAATTGACTACTGAATCTGCTGCTGCATCTCTTCCAGCAAAGACCGTTGTTGAATTTTTGGAATCAACTGGTATTGAATTAGTCACGGTTGATTTCTCTGCCGAACCAGCTGCCGCTCCAGCTGCTGCTGCTCCAGCTGCCGCCAAGAAGGAAAAGAAGGACAAAGATGTTGGGAAATTGGACGATGCCAAATTAATCGGTATTACTGTTGATAAGGTTAAGGACTTTTCATCTTGGTATACTCAAGTTGTTACCAAGAGTGAAATGTTGGACTACTATGATGTTTCAGGTTGTTATATTCTCAGACCAAACTCTTATGCCGTTTGGGAAACCATTCAACACTGGTTTGATCTTCGTATCAAGAAATTGGGGGTTCAAAATTCCTATTTCCCAATGTTTGTCTCCAAGAGAGTGTTGGAAAAAGAAAAAGATCACATTGAAGGGTTTGCTCCAGAAGTCGCTTGGGTTACCAAGGCTGGTAATTCCGACTTGGAAGAACATATCGCTATTAGACCAACTTCTGAAACTGTCATGTACCCTTACTATGCCAAGTGGATCAGATCTCATCGTGACTTGCCATTGAAATTGAATCAATGGAACTCGGTTGTACGTTGGGAATTTAAGCACCCTCAACCATTTTTGAGAACTAGAGAATTCCTTTGGCAAGAAGGTCACACTGCCCATTTAACCAAAGAGGGTGCCGCAGAAGAAGTGTTACAAATTTTAGATTTATATGCTGGTGTTTATGAAGAATTATTAGCTGTCCCCGTGGTTAAAGGTACCAAGACCGAAAATGAAAAATTCGCCGGGGGTGATTACACCACCACGGTGGAAGGTTTCGTTGCTGCCACCGGTAGAGGTATTCAAGGGGCTACTTCGCATCATTTAGGTAACAATTTCTCCAAGATGTTCAACATTTCTGTTGAAGATCCAGAAGGTCCACATAAACCACCTATTCTTGTATACCAAAACTCCTGGGGTTTATCCACTCGTGTCATTGGTGTTATGGTTATGACCCATTCCGATAACAAGGGTTTGGTCTTACCACCAAGAGTCGCCCAAACCCAAGTTGTGGTTATTCCAGTTGGTTTAACTTCCAAGACCACCGCTGAACAAAGAAAGGAAATTAACCAGGGTGCCGAAGCCATTGAAACTAGATTGAAAGAATCTGGTATTAGAGCCACTGGTGATTACAGAGATATTTATTCTCCAGGTTGGAAATTCGCCGATTGGGAATTAAAGGGTGTTCCACTTCGTTTGGAATTCGGTCCAAAAGATTTGGCACAAAACCAAGTTACTGCTATTAGAAGAGATGATGGTAGTAAATACACCATTAAGTTGGATGAATTGGAAAAGAGGATTCCAGAAGTTTTAGATGAAATGCATGATGGTTTATTATCCAAGGCTCGTAAAGAATTTGATTCTCGTCGTGTTAAGGTTGATGAATGGAAGGATTTCGTTCCTACTTTGAACGCCAAGAATGTCATTCTTTCCCCATGGTGTGGTGACAATGACTGTGAAGATGATATCAAGGACTCTTCTGCCAAGAAGGACAATGGTGAAGAAGAAGAACAAGATGAAAAATCTCCATCTATGGGTGCTAAATCTTTATGTGTTCCATTCGACCAACCTGAATTAAAGGAAGGACAAAAGTGTGTCAAGTGTGACAGATTAGCTACTAAATACTGTATGTTTGGTAGATCTTACTAGAAGCAGCTGCATATAGAAACTAAACAAACGAATAAATGAATCTATTTTTCAAATGTTATTTATTATCGAGGTTTTTTTTTTTTTTTTTTTTTTGGCTATGAACAAGTGGTGGTGGTGGTGTGGGGGTGGTGTGGGGGTGGTGGAGGCGGCACCCTATTTATTTGTATTGATCCCAGAATGTAGATTTTTCCAATACCTCTATATCCAGAGCTACAACCTTGATGCTGTTATTTTCCTCCACCTCAAGATTATAGATCTGGCTAATCCCCAATGATCGTAAATATTCCCACACTTTATGGTATCCAAGTCCAACCTGAGCAAGAGAATGCGCATCGTCAGAAAGACAGAATCTACCGCCTCCATACTTGACAATCGCTGTGGAAATATCTCTTTTTGGATAAGGGGTATCCCATCCTTTTCTAATTGCCGAAGAATTCAATTCAAAGAGACCCCCATACTCATACACAGTCTTAATATTCCTCAACACGAGCTCCCACACTTCAGGCCAATCAGATTCAACCTTGACATCTTTGGTGAGCTTCCCCGTGGTAGTATCTATATCATCCGGGGGTTCTAATAACCTTATCAAATCAAAATGGCCCACTACCATTGGCTTCAAACTAGAGATTACTCGATATTGCAATTCAAAATAATCTCGATATAAGGCACGCGTAGTCTTCTCTTGGGTTGCATTCCTGGCATCTTTCCAAAGCGAAAGGGTGAAATCAATGGGAATTTGATGTACGAAATGGACTGAACCTACCATCATTTGGATTTCTTTACTATGAGATAATAGACTCTGGGAGTATTCAATATGGGGATCGTCAATTCCTTCCACTTCAAAACCTATTATAATTTTCATTCTATCTTTATATTGTACCTGAAGCCTCTTGGCATGTTTGACAAAGGCATCAAAATCGGACACTAGGTTTTGAATAGTATAGTCCTTATCGGTTTCTTCTGGGTATAGGAATCGATCTTGAAGTCGAGGCATATGCTCGGTGAGACACACAACTTTGAAACCGTTAGAGTGATACAAAGATACCATCGAATCAAGCAGATCAACGGCATGAGAGACGTAATCCCCACTGTGAGAATGATGGGTATGCATGGTAAATAGCCTAACCACTATAGTTGTGAATCTTCTCTGCACCGGTTTCTTTTCTCGGTGTGCAAAAAAAAACAAAAAAGGAACAAAACACACAACCGAAAAACAAACAACCAAACAAACAAAAAAAAATTTCAGATCTGAAAAATAGTCATTAGACATACTCTCGCTTGATCCAGATCAACCTCAAATGTTGTCGTTTACACACAGGCGATCATGCATAACGGCATTGAAACTAAGCTCACCAGCAGCAGTAAGGTGGTATTCCAGTACATTGGACTCCAACCTAAGCCCCACAATTCTAGAAATTCATAACAATCCCCCTGTGCCTGATCAGATTATAGAAACAAGAGGACATGTTCGAAGTATCAGAAAATTCAAAAAAGTCGAGTTTTTAGACATCAATGATGGCTCTATTTACAAAGGGTTAAATATCACCTTGAAAAACCCATGTCCGGGTGCCTTTCCGGATTTGAAAGTTGGACAAAGTGTAAAGGTGAAAGGTGATTGGGTAGTGAGTAAAGGGAAACAACCGTTCGAACTAGTATACGATCACACAAACCCACAACATTCATTGAATGTAATAGGTGATATCGCCGATGACTATCCACTTCAGAAGAAGGAAACTACTATGCAGAATTTAAGATTGTACCCATCGCTCAGACATCGTACCTCAACCCTATCATCCTTCCTTAGACTTAGATCATTTTTGGAAACCAAGCTTTTGGAATTCTTCAACTCAAAAAACTTTATAAAAGTAACTCCTCCGATAATTACCAGCTCAGATTGTGAAGGGGCAGGGGAAGTATTTAAAGTGGAATCATTGAACAAAGAAGAGAATGGGTTTTTTGGTAAAGATGCCTATCTTACTGTATCTACCCAGCTTCACCTTGAAACTCTTGCGCTTGCACTAAACAGGGCATGGACTTTGACTCCATGCTTTAGAGCAGAAAACTCCAATACTTCTCGTCATTTATGCGAGTTTTGGATGCTTGAGGCAGAAGTGTGTTATGTTGAGGATTTGAAGCAATTGACTGATTTCACAGAAGATATGGTCAGATATGTAACCGGCGCATTAGCCCAAACCTCCTCCTCCTCCACCACAGGCACCACCTCCCCAGGCACCGCCACTGCCACTACCGGGGGAACAGCAGGTTCATTTGAGGGACTTGAAGCAGGAAATGGGAATGACTTGTTAGGGTCTTCATATGGAACAATAGATACCCAGAATAGGTGGAATTCTTTGTTGACAAAAGAGAGATGGCCAACGATGACATATACCGAAGCAGTAGAGCAACTCAATAAGCGTCTAGACTCCAAGGAACAAATCACATGGGGAGACTCGTTACAATTGAAACATGAAAAGATGTTGGCAGAAAAATCACCAATATTTATCACCGATTATCCATCAAGTTTAAAACCATTCTATATGTTGAATTCAAAAGACTATGACGTCAATAAACCCACGGTTGCATGTTATGACCTTTTAATACCCGGATTTGGTGAATTAGCAGGTGGGTCGCTTAGAGAGCATGATTTTGAAACCTTGATCACCGATATGAAGAAACATGATATGAATTTAGAAGATATGGAGTGGTATTTAACCCTTCGTAAGAATGGAACTGTTCCTCATGGAGGATTTGGGTTGGGCTTTGAACGACTCGTGACATTCTTGGCTGGTCATGAAAGCTTGAAGGATATTTCTGCATTCCCCAGAGCACCCCAGATCTGTAATTGTTAGAGGGAGAGAGAGAAAGAAAGAAAAAAAAAGCGTAACCTTTGTAAATATTATCCTAGTAAGAGACCCTGTACAGTAAGTAATAAATCTCTCCATATTCAATCAAACGTCAAACAATGCGACAAAACGAAAGCGAAAGCAAAAAAAAAAAAAAAGAATCAAAAATTTTTTTTTCCATTGCCATTGCCATTCATTTTAATTGAATCTTAGTTAATTTCATCTGCCAATAGCAAGTTACTATTAACCAATCAAACACGCCCACAGTACGCCATGGACCAATTAAACGTTAAGGAACAACAAGAGTTTCAACAAATCGTTGAACAAAAGCAAATGAAGGATTTCATGAACTTATACTCAAACTTAGTTTCAAGATGTTTCGATGACTGTGTTAACGATTTCACTTCCGGTAACTTGAGTACCAAAGAAACCAGTTGTATCGCCAAGTGTTCCGAAAAGTTCTTAAAACACAGTGAACGTGTTGGACAAAGATTCCAAGAACAAAAGTATGTATAACATCAGTTTCACTTATACCGCAAAACGAAATACTAACAATACCATCTAGTGCTTTATTGATGCAAAGACAAGGTCAATAAATGTATAGAAACTTGTTTCGTGTTATGAAAGGACTTCTTAATGGAATTTTTGAAGTCGTTGAAGTGGGGGGGGGGGTGGTATTTAAGAAGCGCCGAGTTCAATAGTGATGTCTTCTAGTATTGTGTTATTAGTCTGGCGCTTCCTATGTTTATTGTACATAAAAGGTTTATTTATAATACATATATAAATGTTCTATTAAGAGAGTGTGCTGTGATTGATGATTGCAGTCATTTATCGTTAGCATTGTAGGCTTTTCCCCCATATTCTCTCTCCATTTACTTTCTCTACCCTCGAACGGCCCAACAAACCAAAAAGATTCGTATGCCTCCTTTTTGCCAGCTAGGTCTAAAATCATAGTCCAATAAGCATCCAAGTGTTTTTGAAAAGTATCCAGTCATTTCTTTAATCTTGTGTAGAAATTGTGTCAACCAGCTTGACTGTTGATGTTCCTGGTTAAAGATTTGAAGATTCCCAACTTAAAAAAAAAAATAGACACCAACCAACCAACCAACCAACCATCAACCAACCATCAACCAACCCTCCACCAACCATCGACCAACCATCAACCAACCAATGACAGAACCAATTAGGATCAACCCCGATCTACTGATTATCCTCCTAGGTGCGGCAATCAACAAATCAGTTAGTAGCAATAGAGAAGATGTCAAAGATGATTGCAAAGTGCTGATTCTGCTTCAAGAATTTCTTCAAATACTAAACACTCAAGCTAAAAACTATACCTCGACATTCAATAACAATGAAATACACTTCCCTGAGATTGATTCCAAGTTATTGCTATTTATTGTTAGTAAAACATTGTTTCATAAACTTGTTCAAATATTGGACAATGAAGTGGTTATCGATATTCTGCCTCCTGTTTACGAGAATATCATGAAGAATATCGTTGCCACTTCCACATTAAGGTATTCAAAATACCTTCTAAAACATGCCAGGGATTTATATAAAAGAGAGAAACAAGTAGAAGGTATCGAGGAAACAATAGAGGTTCAAGAAGAACAGGCGCCAGAGAATTTAGTATCGGATAAAATGGAATTAGATGAAGAACAACAAGAACAACAAGAACAAGAAGAAACAAAAAACGACGATGAAATGGAATTAGATGAAGAATCAAAAGAAAATGAACTGGAAACCAAAGAAGAAGTAAAAGAGTCACCGATATCGATTGAAAATGAAACTGGTGAAGAAGTCAAGCAAGAAATGTCAACAGCAGCTGAAATTATAGATTCACCAGCTGAACAGAATCTGGATACCGAAAAGAGTCAACTCAGTGATACTCCAGATGTTGAGGAAGAGAAGAAGGAAGAAGAAAAGGAAGAAGAAAAGGAAGAAGAAAAGGAAGAAGAAAAGGAAGAAGAAAAGGAAGAAGAAAAGGAAGAACCAAAGGAAGAAGAATCTGCTGTGGAGGTAGAAGAAAGTTCAATTGAAAAGGAACTTGAAGAGACAAAAAGCTCCAGTGTAGAAGAGGAAGCTTCAAAGGACGACGTAGTAGATGCAAGTCAAAACGAGGAAGCCTCACTTGAAGAACAACAAATTGAAGAATCAGTCGCTACTAAGGAAGAGGAAGAACTGATACTGGAAAAAGAGGATGAGTTAGAAAAGCTGGTTGACGAAAATAGTGAAACCGAAGAGGTAGAAGGTGAAGTGGAGACAGAGAATATAGAAGAAGTGGAAGAAGCTGAAGCAGAGGAAGAAGAGGACGAGGAAGAAGAGGAAGAAGAGGAAGAAGAGGACGAGGAAGAAAAAGAGGACGAGGACGAGGAAGAAAAAGAAGAAACGACAGCACAGAACGAAGAAGAAAAGAAAGAAGAACCAATAAAAGAAACCAAGAAACCCGATTCGCGCAAGAGGTCACGATCTCCCAACACTCCTGTGCCCTCTCAGCATAAGCGTTTCCAGAATATCGCTGTTAATCTTATAACTGCAATTCAAGAGCACAGGTTCTCTTCTCCATTTTTGCACCCAGTTAATAAGAAAGATGCACCTGATTACTATGATGTCATTTACGAGCCAAGAGACTTGAAGAACATTTTAAAAGCAGTTAAGCTGAAAGCCGATCCTCCATTATATCAACTGGTCAAGGAGCTTGAACGAGATATCATGCTCATGTTTGCTAATTGTGTAATGTATAATACGTCAGAAGACGATCTAGTCCAATTGACTACAAGCATGAAAAACGAAGTGACAAATATGTTCAAGATATTTGAAGAAGCCGAAGAGGAAATGAGATAGTGTAGTTTCATATTTAGATATTTAATGTAACGTTTACCGATGAATAAATAGAATTTCTGTCAGATAATTAATTTGCCTCATCATAAATCATCTCACTCTCAATGGGCCAAAAGAAAAAAAAAAAAATTAGTAAGTGAATTTTTCAAACTTCCTACACACAATATCGATATTAAGCCAATAACTAGTTGGTTGTTTTGAATCTAATTAGAAATCTAATCACGGCCCCCCCCAAAGCCAACGCTTCTACGAGACTAATAGACATTTATAGAGTCATCAGAAAAGACAAGACAAGACAAGACAAGACAAGACAAGACAAGACAAGATAACAGCATTCATTACAAAGAGATTAATGACCAAGATTGCATCTCCATTTGCCAAGCAAACCTCCTTCGAGGTTGACTATGCCCCAGCGCATATTAAGAAATGGAAATCTGAAAGAACTGGTTTACAACTCACCTATATCAATCAGCCATCTCCCATAGTTAATGGATATTTTGCCGTTGCCACCGAGATTAACGACAATTCTGGTTCTCCCCATACATTAGAACATTTGGTATTCATGGGATCCAAGAAGTATCCATATAAAGGTTTGTTGGACAGTTTAGGTAATAGATTATACTCCTCAACTAATGCATGGACTTCAGTCGATCAAACTGTTTACACCTTGACCACTGCTGGCTGGGAAGGTTTCAAGAACTTATTACCAGTTTATTTAGATCATTTGTTTAATCCCACCTTAACTGACGAATCATGCCTTACTGAAGTTTATCATATTGATGGAAAAGGTAAAGAAAAGGGAGTTGTATTTAGTGAAATGCAAGGTATTGAAAATCAATCATGGTTTATCTCATTTCAAAAGATGCAAGAGACTTTATATGCTCCTACTTCGGGATATTCTTCTGAAACCGGTGGCTTAATGTCGGAGTTGCGTGATTTAACTAATGAACAGATCAAGGCCTTTCATAAATCGATGTATAGACCAGACAATGTTTGTGTTATCATCACGGGATCAGTAGAGGAGGAGGAATTACTTCGGATAATGTCCGAGGTTGATAATGAATTACCCGAGTTACCAGATGTAGCAAATAAAAGACCATTTGTTGATTCCAAACATGACGAGAAATTGAAGGAAACTATTATTAAGGAAGTGGAATTTCCAGATGCCGATGAATCAATGGGTGAGTTATTAATATCATGGATTGGGCCAATTGGAAATGATACATTAGTCAACACTGCCCTAGACATGTTAGGGTCCTATTTTACTGATTCGCCTATTTCATTGTTCAACAAACATTTGGTTGAAATTGAACACCCCTTAGCTACAGATATAGATTACACCACCGATGATTACTTTAGAACAACAATTAACTTTAATTTTAATGGTGTACCAACTGTTCATTTGCATGAGTTAGATGACAAGATTAAGGAATTGATATTATCACAAACAATTCCCACCAATATAGATATGGATTATTTTAGAAGAGTGATTAACCAACAGAGGTTGAAATTCATTTCTGGTACCGAAAGATCAGCATCACTTTTCTCTAGTATTGCCACCCTTGAATTTATCTATGGTAACCCAGACGGGTCAGATTTGAAGAAATGGAGTAAAGATTTGCATGAATATGATACATTACTTGAATGGACTGCAGAACAATGGAGTGAACTTGTTAAGACTTATCTCGTTGATAATAAATCTGCTACTATTTTAGGTAAACCATCTTCAAAATTGAATGATTTAATGAAAAAGCAAAACAAACAGTTGCATAAAGATATAAAGAAAAAGTATGGTAAGGAAGGGTTAACCAAATTGCAACAGAAACTAGACACCGCCCAAGCAAAGAATGATACCCCCATTCCCGAACAGTTGTTAACTCAGTTTTCAAGACCTGATCCATCTCAGATTGCGTTCATTAAAACAAAATCTTATCGAGCTGGATATTCAGCCCCACTTGTGGATCTTAAATCAAATCAGTATATCGAGGATGATGACTTTAGCGAACTATTGAAGAAAGATACACCAAAGGATAATTTCCCATTATTTATGCATCTTGAAGATTTCAAATCGCAATTTACAACTATCCAATTGGTGATGTCTTCAGCTAGAATTGAACCCCACTTGTTGAGTTATATGTCTATAGTTGAAGAGTTATTTTCATTAGCTATCCAATTACCTAATGGGGGTGAATACATCCCTTATGAAAAGGTAATTTCAGATGTTAATGATGATTTGATTGAATTTCACTTGGATAATGGTTACGAAAGTCAATTTTTAGAATTAATAAGTGTTCGTGTTAAATTTGAAACCAAAAAGTATCAACATGCAGTTGAATGGTTATTGAATGTTACCCAATATTCAGTTTTCGAAGAAGCCAGAGTGAAAGTTATCATTGAAAAAATCATCAACTCGATCCCTGATAAAAAGAGGAATGGTGAGTTGATGATGTATTCTTCTCAATATAGACACATGTTTGACAAATCCTCTTTGAGAAAGGCTCAAGATTCTCTCTATGCTGAAAGCTTCTACAAGGGATTATTAGAACAAATCGAGCAAGGTAATTTTGCTAGCATCCAAGAAGATTTGAACACGATTCGAAACCAATTATTTAAGTTGGATAACGTGAAGGTTTTAATATTGGGAAATGCCGCAAATTTGGAGAACCCGGTTAGTACTTGGACCAAATTTATTGAAGGATACACCAGAAAAGAAGAATCCCTTAATGGTAGCTTTAAATTCTGTCCCGATTCATTTGATGAGTTACCCCGTTCATTCCAATTCAGATCCAATTTAGGTTCTAATTGCAGCAAAGAGGCATACTTGGTTAATATCCCTGCCGCTGATTCAACCCATTTGATTTCCTTGACTTCAATTCCTACCAACTATTTAGATGATGATATTTTCAAAATTGCCCTTGCTAGTGAATTTTTGACTGCGGTTGAAGGCCCATTTTGGAGAGGAATCAGAGGCACTGGATTGGCATATGGAGCTAGTATTCGAAGAAGTATTGAAACTGGGTATTTGAGTTTTAGTATTTACCGAGGTTCGGATGCGAAACAAGCATGGCTTACTGCTAAACAGATTGTAGAACAATATGCCAACAAGGATGTAGAAGTGGATTCAATTAGTATTGAGAATTCTGTGGCCGCTATCGTCAACGAAATTGCCAATTCTCAAGACAATAGCTATGATGCTGCCAACGGCAAAATCAGTGATAATTTATTTAAGAGAAGAGGCCCGGAATACGATGCGTTTTATTTAAAGAAGTTGAACCAATTAGGAGCAGCAGATATTGTCTATGCATTAGACAAATATTTCAGAAAGTTGTTTTCATCTGAAGATTCTGTCATATTCACCAGTTTACCACCGGACCAATCAGTGGAATTGTCTGCTTTCTTCAAGGAGCAAGGGTTTAACATTAACATTGAAGAAATTGCAATTGAGGACCATCATGATCACGAGGATGACCATACAGATGAGTCTGATTCCGGTAGTGAAAGTGAAGGTAGTGAAAGTGATAGTGAAGGGAGTAGTGATAGTGAAAGTGAAGGTAGTAGTGATAGTGAAGGTGGTAGTGATGTCAGCGATGATGAAGATTAGATCTAGATAGTAGAGACTCCATCTAGGAGTAATATATAGCTAACGCGCATAACCCATTTTTTTTTGAAAGGCCCACCAATCATTGTATGTTTAACAAGTATTTTTTACTGTTGTTCGAATCTGCCAGTTGATTGGTGTTTATTTAGAAACCCCAAACTCGCAGCACTTGGATCTTCGGTGTCCTGTTTGAGAAATTCAACATAGTCTGTTACTAGTTTGCAGGTGAGAGATTGATCTTTGTTGGCGATGTTCTTCCAGAAGTTAACACTAGTTATCCCTTCACATGCTATCCATTTTGAAATCGAGTGGAATTTCAACTCCCAGTCAATACCATTAAGTAAATCTCTGTTGGCCTTCGGTAATCCTAAATTTCTCCTTGAATATACCCTCCAATCACCTTTATCGGCAGCATTTTTAATTGGATCAATTTTGGGATGATGTGCATGTAAGAATAAGATTCCAGGTAGCTTATACTTGCTTATTTTCTCCGACTGCTTTTCTCCACTGATAAGTGGATCTTTAATTTTACTTTCCATTGATTTCACAAATTCCTGTCGTAATTTGTCAGTATATACCCCCTTCTGGAAAGGATCTAGTCGAGTATCCAAATCGTGCGACTTTAAAAAGCTTCTCCATTGAAGATAGAATTGGAAATTTTCTTCAGGGTCGGTCTGTCCTAATGTCGTTTCCTCGTAGTGTTCTTCGCCTTTTTGATCAGGGTACTTGTAACCAAATTGGAAGATTTGCTGATTTTCCAAGAAGTATCTCTCATTCAAGGCATGCAAAGCGGGAACTATAGTTTCTCTATCCCCAGCACCAGGTGCACCTTGATACAATAAATGTTCATAGAGGCCATCCATGTTTAAATTATAATACAAAGCCAACAACAAACTTTTGAAGTGTTCTCGTTTGGAGATAACAATTTGGCCGGTTTCTACGCTTACCGACTTGGGAATCCCCAGGAAATCATGAAAGTGAATTTCGGAATACTTATCTTTTGAGATGTATTCACTAAACGGCCGATCATTTACCAATCCATATCGGCGAGTAGGCTCCCCCTTTTCAAATCGAGCCATTTCGTAGTAAATAGGACTTGTGGTTTTATGCCAAATATCAGGCCACAATACCATTTTGGTTGATAGATATGGTTCTGACTGGAAAATTGAATCTAGGTTCTTTATCGCCAAATTATCAGCATCTAAAGCTATGGTGTTGTCAAATGAACTAACAAAAATACCTAACATCTTACGAGCAAATTTGGACGAGAAAAGAGCCAATAGGTCGCTTCCAATCTGGTTTTCAACAATAACACATTTGCTATTAAGAGTAGCCAACAACTCATCACAAATTTGAAGATCATATTCGTCATTGGTATCAAGAACTAATTCAATTGGCAATGTAGATCCAAGCTCTCTTAAGTTGATTAATGTTACTAAAGCAGCTCCTATCATCCCACCGCCACCATTAATAACAATGCCGTCCCCATTTATAACTTGAGGAGGTGGATCAGCCAAGGTCATTAATGATTTAATCACATTGTCATGGGCATGTTGCACTGCTATGAATTTTGCCGGCGGCAAATGTAAACCTGAATCACGAAGCTCCTTTTCTGACAATAACCGGCATTCGGATTGAAAACTAGGATTTATATTCGTTCCTTTCTCTTTATTTGTCATGGGATCACATTTTGGAATATTTTCAATCAAGATACGGTGCAAGACACGAGAAAAGTACCTTTGTCGATCGGAAAACTTGGTCATTTCATTTGAAATCTTGTGGTGGAAGTCTTGAGGGAGGGAAACGTCACCCAGAGCCATCTTGTTGAACAACTCTATTAATGTAAAATCATTAAACTTTTTCGAGTGCTTTTTGGCATAATCGGTGTTCAAATCATTAAAGAGCTCGCTAAAGTACTTGGCAGTGTAACGTTCAGATAACTGTTTCTTTACTGAAATTTCGATGTCATGACGATATTTTTCTATTATCTGATCCTTGAGTACTTCTATAATTCTGGGCTTCTCAATTGCTTCTATTTTCCTTTTAAGCAGTTCAAGGAGTTCCTCTCTTTGATTCAGGTTCAAAGCAGCTGGATATGCATTAGTACCTACTGATAATAAAGTCTGTTTATTGGAAACTTCATGCTCTGATCTAACCTTTTGCGATAGGACATAGTGAAAGTTAAAGATGATAACCGAAGCAGCAAGACCAGCTAGTAGTATGTTTGCAACCGAAAAGTGTTTCCCACCAACCATGATAAAAAGTGTGTCGGGGGGGGACTAATACGATAAGAAAAGAGTGGATAAACCGCCCGCCAAACTGTTTTTGGTGTTTATTCTCTTATCTAGATACTGTAACAGGCTTACCCCCAAATTGAAAGCAGGCACAAGACAGATCAACTGAATGAGCCTTGCAAACGCCGACTTCGCTTTAGAACAAAATACGACTCCTCAGCCGAAAAATCTTACAGACAAAAAAAAAAACGAGGCGTTTATATGCAGGATAAGCCCTTGGAAAATGGCTCAAGCAAGTTTACCTGAAGACCCATTTTATTGACATATGATATCATCCCATCTGTGCAATGTCTTTTATCCCACTTTGAACAAGATATCGAGAAAAATATAAAGGGGTTTATTTTTGATTGAATTTGTACAAATTCACAAACAAAAGAAAATATCTTATGTTTAATCTCCTGAAATTTCATCGGGACACTTGTTCAGCCTTCCCATAAGTGAACCTTCCAATAAATGAACCTTCCCATATAACCAACGCTTAGATTGACAACAGATATACTCTGTACCCTGGGATACATAAACCTCAAAATGAATATCATAGAACCAGGTTGGCTGTACCCTACACATATTTAGAAATATAAATTTCTTTAAGGTATCTCATTTTCTGATCTACTTTGACCTTTTTTTTTTATTTTTTAATAGCAAAATCTCATTAACCTAATTTGATGCTGGATTTGTTTCGGAAAACTCATAGTCTTGCTCCTCCCTCGATTAGTACCAATGTGATGTTTTCATCTGTTTTTTTCAAGATAACCACCAAAAAACTTGTCGGGATTTTGAAATCATGTGGGAACTTGACAAATACCTAGATTGCCATCTCGAACTTATCCGATATTACCGTTTCAAAATTTTAGGGGTAAGACAAACGGCCAAAGGGTGGATTTGTTTCAAGAGGGGACTGGCATTGAAAAGGGAAGCTCCTCACCAGACTACCCGTTAAAACAATCCTGCTTAGTAAAAGCTTTAATCCGCGTCTGCTGATGTGAGAAAACCTGACCATTTGAATGGATAATCCAAAATTGAATCCGAATGCACCTTCTGTCTGTCACAAAAATTTTCAACCTCCATTGTTCATTATGTACCCCAGTCCCGGTATTAATGGCCACTAGAATCTCCCCCTTTAGTGTCTTAATTAAACTTTTAGCCCTTAGGTTGATATAACAACGCGTTGAACAATGCTGTGAAACGAAAAAGACAATTTAGCATTCATTAAATTGCTGTCACACATTATTTGCAAGACAATTGAAAAAAAGTCCAACAAATTCACGAAATTAAAGTATTTGTTGTATCATTGTTTGAAAGTGGGACAATACCCCCCATGCTATACGGTGATCTCTCTCTCTCTCTCTCTCTCTTTTTACGGGCGATCCAGAAAATTTAATTAATTTCAAATTGGGCTTTAAATTTCACCTATTGTTTAGCCCCAGTGATCTTTTTTTTGTGGGGCGCTCGTCAAACAATTAAGCCATTGTTGCAGCCATTCTTTGTTGCAAACAATACAAAATTGCAAATTGTTGTTCCTTACATTCTGACAGAAGGTCTAGGAGAATACTGACACAAACAGCACTGATTCCAGTGGTTAAAATTTAAAAAAATGGTCATGTCGCGAGGTATGACATGAGAAGGTCTAAGAGACACCTGTCAGCTGCAGCCTGTTTCCCCCTTACGTATTAAACAATGTATTCATTGTGTTCCGGGTATACACTTCCTGGAGACAAAGCTGCAAAAAACAAAAAAACCACCACCACCACCAATGTGTGGGTGTGTGTGTGGGTAAGTAATAATTTGAATCAATATAAAAGAGTCTGATTCCCACACTCAATTTGTGTCAGATTTTAATCTGGAAAACCAATAAAAACTCTTCAAAATCATGTTGTTTACATTTATTCCCACATTGATTGCTTTAGCAACAGCAGTCAGTGCTTTGGGTGGTACACAAAATGTGTTCTTTGAAAATGGACACGATAGATTACAATTACATTCAAAAGGTCAAACTGCTACTTTATTCCTTAATCAAAAGGACTGGGCTGGTGTTAACCGTGCGGGTATGGACTTGAGTGATGATTTCAAAAAAGTCACTGGTCAATCATTACCTGTTTCCAATTTCACCACCGATATCTGTCAAAACTTTAAAGGTCATCAAAATGTCGAAAATGCTATTATTGTTGGTACTTTAGGTAACAATTCTTTCATTGATTCATTGGTTAAGCTGAAGAAGATCAACGTTAAAGAAATTGATGGTAAATGGGAATCTTATGTTATGCAAGTTGTTGACAACCCAGCTCCTTGTATCAAGAGTGCTTTGGTTATTGCTGGTAGTGACAAGAGAGGGTCTATCTTTGGTCTTTATGATATTTCTGAACAAATTGGTGTTTCTCCATGGTATTGGTTTGCTGATGTTGTGCCACAATCTCACAGCGAAATTTATGTTAACAAGTCTCCCAAGGTTCAAGGTGAACCAGGGGTTAAATACAGAGGTGTTTTCCTTAATGATGAACAGCCTGCTTTAGCTGCTTGGGTTCAAGAATATTTCCCTGAAGGTAAGTACAATTCTTATTTCGTTCATCAATTCTATGTTCATCTTTTTGAATTATTGCTTAGAATGAGAGCCAATTTCTTATGGCCCGCTATGTGGGCAAGTATGTTTGGTGAAGATGATCCAAAGAATCAATACTGGGCCGATTACTATGGTATTGTTATGTCTACTTCTCACACTGAACCATTGATGAGAGCCACCAATGAATGGTCCACTTTCGGTAACGGTTCTTGGGATTACACCTCTAACAAGGACAACATTCTTAGTTTCTGGGAAGATGGTATTGTTAGATCCAAGCCTTATGAAAATGTCTGGACTATGGGTATGAGAGGTTTTGGTGATAATCCAATCTCTGGTTCCGTTGAAACTGAATTGTTGATTGATGTTATTGGCAGTCAAAGAGACTTATTGTCTAAACACTTCACTGATGTCAACGATGTTCCACAAGTTTGGTGTTTGTATAAGGAAGTCCAAGCCTATTATGAAGCTGGTATGCCAGTTCCAGAAGATATTACTTTATTATGGGTCGATGATAACTGGGGTAACATTAGAAGATTGCCATTAGCCAATGAAACCTCTAGATCTGGTGGTGCCGGTGTCTACTTCCACTTTGATTATGTTGGTAGTCCAGTTGATTACAAATGGATTAACACTGTCTCCTTATCCAGAACCTGGGAACAAATGCATTTAGCTAAAGAAAGAGATGCCGATACCATTTGGTTAGTCAACGTTGGTGATTTAAAACCATTAGAAATTCCAATTGAATACTTTGTTTCTTTAGGTTACCATTATGATAAATGGGGACAAGTTAACACTGTTGCTGAATGGACTCAAGCTTGGGCTGCTAGAGAATTTGGTTCCTACTACAAGAACACTTCTGAAATTGCTGACATTGTTGACGTTTATGGTTTCATGGCCGCTAAGAAGAAGTATGAATCATTGAACACCACCACCTACCATTTATACAACTATAAGGAAGCTGAAACTGTGTTACAACAATGGTCTGACTTATCAGACAGAGCTTGGGCTGTTTACAACACTTTACCCAAGAATGTTCAACCAGCTTTCTTCCAATTAGTGCTTCATCCCGTCTATGCCGGTTACACTTTCCATGATATCGTTATTTCTGCTGGTAAGAATAACTTATTTGCCGAACAAAGAAGAAACCAAGCCAATTCCTTAGCTACCTATGTTCAAAAGAGATTTGGTGATGATCATTCTTGGAAATTACAATGGGACTCTATGCTTAATGGTAAATGGAATCACATGATGGATCAAACTCATTTGGGTTACTACTATTGGCAACAACCCATGAGGGATGTTATGCCACCAGTTTCCATTCTTCAATTAGATGACAATGCCTTATCTGGTTCATTGGGTGTTTCCGTTGACCAATCTAGAGGTTCTGTTCCTGGTGATGATAATTACAATGCCGTGGCTTACTCCAACAATACTTTGATCTTACCTCAGCAAGATCCATACACTGGTGGAACTTATATGGATATTTACAACAGAGGTAACGAAGATGTTCACTTCCAAGTTTCTCCAGAAAACAGTTTTGTTAAGGTTAACCCAGCTTCTGGTATTATTAGTGCTAAGAATGACAGTATTTGGAACTCGGTTAGAGTTGAAGTTGACGTTGATTGGAATAGTGCTCCAAGTGGTTACAACATTGCCTTTATTGACATCACCAATGTCAATGGTACTTATGGTTTCTTTGGTCCACCACAAGTTCACTTACCTATTCAAAAGAATGAAGCTCCACAAAACTTCCATGGTTCCGTTGAAGCTGGTCAATTAATTTCTATTGAAGCTGAACATTTCTCCAACAACAAGTCATCTAATGGTACTTATTATGTCACTATTGATAGATATGGTAGAACTTTATCTGGTGTTACCTTATTCCCAGTCACTGCCGATTCTCAACAAGCTACTGCCAATGGTCCACATTTAGAGTATGACTTGTACAGTTTCTCCACTCCACAATATGGTGCTAATATCACCGTATACACTTCCCCATCACTTAACATCAACCCTCATCGTCCATTGAAATACGCTATTGCTGTTGATAATGAACAACCACAAGAAGTTCAACTTGTCATTGATCCAACCAATCCTCTCAATATGCCCAACAATTGGGAAACTGCTGCTTCTGACACCATTTGGCTCCATAATACTACTCATAAGATCACCAAGCCAGGTGAACACACTTTGAAATTATGGGCTTTGGAACCAGGAGTGGTTTTCCAAAAGGTTGTGGTTGATTTCGGTGGGGTTGAATATTCCTTCTTTGGTCCACCTGAAACTCACCGTCAATAAACGGATGGTAGTGGTGGTGGTGTTGTTGTTGTTTTGAAGAAATAGTTTGTTTGTTTTTTTTAAGTTTTATTATCATTGGACTTGATGTCTATATTGAAAAACTAGTTTGTTAGTTTGTCTTTTGCTTTGTTTTAACATTATAAACTTAGAAGTTTTATCCAGTTTGTCTTTCCTTATGTTGTATAGACTTAGAAGTTTATAGAAATTGAATTTAACATTTTTTCTATTAATCTGTTATTGTAGACTTGGCCGTGGTGTAAGTAAGTAAGTCAGTAAGTCAGTAAGTAAGTAAGCAAGCAAGTAAGTAAGTCAGTATCTCTCTCTCTCTCTCGGATATTATTAGACTGGAGATTATAATTAGCAGAGGTCGTGTGCGTGGACAATATATAAAAAAAATTGGTCGAGGCACAACCACTTCCTTTCAACAAAAGATTTTCCAGAAGTCCTTCAAGTTACAAGGGGGGGTTGGTTGTATTGCAAGACCATTACTGTCAAACTACCTTTAACAACAACAAAAAAAGGATAGAAAAGGATATACAATGGTATGTGTGTTTTCAGTCAATATATACACACCCCACCTCCCCCTCAACATTTATGTTAAATTGTGATACTAACTAACTTTATTTCCTTAGCTCCCCTTATATTTATTGACAGCGGCTAAGACCAAGCCAGTGTTGATTGAATTAAAAACTGGAGAAACATACAATGGAGACCTAGTAAACTGTGATTCATGGATGAATCTCACTCTTAAAGACGTGGTCCAGACCAGTGCCAATGGTGATGAATTCATCAAGATTCCCGAAATATATATCAGAGGAATGCATATTAAATACTTGAGAATTCCTGAAGAAATCATGGATTATGCCAAAGAACAAAACATATTAAATATGGAACAAAGAAACAGAAACCAAAAGAGGAGAGGAGGTGGTCCTGGCCAATATAATAGAGATGGTGGTTATGGTAATAGAGATCAAAGAGGCGGTGGCAGATTTGGAGGTAATCAACGAGGATACAATAACAATAATCGCCGTCCCCAACAACAACAACAACAACAACAACATCACCATCAACAATCCCAACGTCAAGAAGAAGCTTCCAATTAGGTATTTAATCAATAACTTTATGATCTCAATGACAGCATGGTATTACGTTAATTTTTTTTCTTTTTCTTTTTCTTTTTTTAGGTAATTATTTGTTTACTTAGAATAGCATTTGAAGGTATAAGTAACTATCTTCTCTGTTTTGTATTATAGATAATCAGAAATTTAAAGTACGAACCGTTTGCATTGTAGAGTCTTATATATAGGGTGTAAAACTGCAGCCTAGAAGAGAATGGTTGGTGCTTTTTTTTTTGTAATGCAATATAGGGTGCAAAAAAAAAAAACAGAATTCCTTAATGAAAACCTCTAGAGGAACCACTTGTGAACTCAGATCAACACTAGTTCAAAAAGGACCACTCCTACTTATTACTATTACTATTATTATTATTGCTATTATCGCTACCCAACCCAACACTATACACACCTTAGGGAAAATGTCATCATTCAATCAACGTTCACCACTAGACAACCTCAGTCCAATCACATACACAAAATGCAAACTCCTCCCAACCCGATCAATCTCCAGAGGACAATTTCGTGGATTTAATGACATCCGTCGCTTTCAATGCTATAATCCCTCTTGTAATACCAATTCTAGTGAGTTTCAACTCTGTGAATATTGTCGTCATGTGCCTTATGTTTCACTGCCGTTGAGATATTATTCAAATTCAAATACCACCATCAAGACGGAATTTATGATCAAGACGGGCTCTAGTGTTTCTTCTTCGGGGTCCACTGTTAGTTCATTTGGATGTAGTGGATCTAATCGAGGTAGCTTTATTCCCAGGAAACCAACCATAACTCCCATCAGAACAGTCATTACTACCAGTAGTACCACTAATAGTTCATCACACCTGAGTGGTTCACCCACCAAGATAATGCTAACTGCTTCCACTGCCAAAGAGGATTTGAGTAATAAAATCAATGAATTTCTTGATCATCTCGAAGTGAGCAAACATCAATTCAAACAACGGATAATGGATATGAAGCAACAGGGAAAACTCCAATTTTCAAAAAGGAGAGCAATGTCTCAAACAATAAATAATCCCTCTGCCACTTCCTCCACTGCATCTATATCCCATACCAAGCACAATAATGAGAATATTGGTGAACCTTTAGGGAACAAAGCCAAACATATTAATGGTTGTCTAACTTGGGATTCTTGTTAATTTCCAACTTTTCAAATCAGTACGATACTTAAGTTCACTAATTAATCCATTCAATTCTCGACTACTATTTTCCTCATCATCTCCACCAAGACCAGCACCCACACCCGTACCCTTTACATATTCATCATAATGATCTTTTAATTTTTCATTAATTCCGTAAGGGTTTTTCGAAGATTCAAAAATATCATTTATACATTGCTCGGGAGTATAATCCAACAAGGCGAAAAGTTCAGGATCCCAATTACTTTCCAATACTTTACAATATAGACGGCTTATTAGTGGGTCGACCATTACTTGTGGTTTGATGGATGTTGGAGTGATGCCAGAGAGGTCCAAAGCAGGAGGACGTTCCGAAGTTGGCTTAGCGGACGAGGATGACAAGGGGTCTCCTACGTCTCCGGTTGAAGCATGGGAAGAATTTGGCAGATGTGCACTGTGACCACCACCACCGCTACCGCTACCACCACCAGTGGTTGGGTGAAGACGTGGACTGGCGGGTGGAGATGGTGCACTTGCTTGAGAAAAGGTTCCATTTTCACCAAACACATTAGTTATTCCTCCAAACACGTGTTTTCTTTCAAATTGGGGCACGTTGAAGTTATTTCGTTTGATATTTGTTGTTGATGAAGGTGATGCCATCCCACTTGCTCTGGTTGAATGTGATTTCTTGGTTCTGGTTGATTGGATGGTTGAACTGGTATTATCTTGAATTTGCAATTGGGTATGGAAATCAAAAGTGGGTGGTAATTCATTCAAAGCTATGGTTAAACTCAAGATGGAATTGACTTTTGATTCATTCAATAGATATTTGGTTGTTACTGGTTCATCGAAATTAAGATATTCCGCCAAATTGATATCCAATCTTCCTAGTTCTATGATTTGAGTATGTTGTTTGGATGAGGAAGAGGAGAATGATGCGGCAGAGGGGGAGGCAGGGGTAGTAGCCGATTCAGGAGATTGTTGTTGTTGGTGGTGGTGGTGTCCATGACGTTCCAATTCACTAACATAATACACTTTAAGTAATAGATGTTTGTTGGCAATCAAGTTCTTCTTCTTTTTGACCCCGAATTTCAAATTACATGATAATTTATAGTTAAATATACATTTAAAATTGTGTAATTTCTTTCTTGTAGTAGTGGCTGCTACGTTTCCAGAAGCGGATGCAGAACTATTGGTGGAGGAAGAGGAATCGTGGGTTGATGAGTTACTGGCAGAGGAAGTTGCACTTGAACTTCCATTCATTGCTGTTGAAGTGGTAGAATCATCGAATTTCTTTAGGAAACTCCGTTTATTGGAAGATAATGATGATGCTAGTGGTAATTGAGGTAGTTTTCGTTTTCCATCTCTTATTTGTAATTCTATAAAGCATGAACCATTGATTTCGGGGATGTTTGTAAGTTCATTTATTGATAGATTGAATGCGAATTTAGGTTTGTTAGACGAGAACATGGAGTTAAGGGGGTAATGATGAAGAAGAAGAAGATTAACATAAAAGAAGAGTTTCCTTTAAATGTTATTTTTTTTTTCATCCGGAGAGAATGGGAGAGATATGAGATTGATAAGAGAAAGAGTTAGTGAGTGAGGGTGAGAAACAGACAAAGATAAAGGGATTGAGTGAGTAAGTGACTGAGTGAGTGTGAGTATTAGCCATGATACTGGTGTTGTGTGAGTATGGATAGTATAACTAGGAGAGAGAGAGGGGGATATGGAAGAGGGACTGGTGCATGAAGTTGCAGGTGGTGGGTATTAGATTATCTGTAACCACAAGCTTAAGAGAGTATAATGTAACCAGAGGCAGCCACGGGGATATGAACAACATCCTAATACCCGCTGTACAATGACAAAGAGACACTGACGAAGAGTAGCAGTAGTAGCAGTAGCAGTAGTAGTAGTAGTAGTAGTACCACTTACATAGTATAATCTGAGAAGATATGGTAGTGGTGTTGCAATGCACGATTAATGAAAGAATCTCATTGTAGAGAAAGAATAGCAGATAGTAAATAGAGATATATAATCCACCTGCATATAACCCATTAACCGAAAGAGAAAAAACTTTTTTCTTCTCGTTTGTTTCAAATTTTGCTTAGTTTACAGGTTAATTAATTTTACGTGCATACTTGCTTTTAGTGTGAGAGCGTGTGTGTGTGTGTGTCTTTTCTTTGTTAGTGGTCTGTTAGTTGTCCCTGTTTATGTATATTGCCACTTCACTCACTTTGGCTCGTTCAGACTGACAACTGACAGTGCAAAAATTTTAAATAAATTCAACCATTTTTTTTTTTGATTTTTTTTTTTTTTTTTTTTTTTTTTTTTTTTTTTTTTTTTTTTATGATTTCCACTCAATAATTAATTAAAATATTTAATTACAAGCTTTTCGTGTCTTTCGTTTCAAACTGATTTGTTTTATAAACAGCCATTTTACTTTCTTCAGGATTCTGTTAAATTTCCTTTTGATACATCTTCTCATACATCATTTGTATTGTATCTGCTACTTACTGGCTATTGTATCACACAAAGCTTGCTTTTCCTTTGTTACTCTCCCCCCCCTATAACTACCAGCACTATGGCTTCTACCTACCATCAACGACAGTTCATATCTCATTCAGACTATCAATACCTTGACGGTGCCACCACTGGCACCACCGTCAACCAACTTGCAAGTCCAAAGAATAACAATACCAACATCTACGTCGAGGCAATTCCCCCTCCAGACAATGTATCAATAGAACGAATATCTCATTCGTTTCAAAGATTATCCATCCCTTCTGAATTCAAAAAGTATAAAGCAATAGGCATTTTCCTCAATCATATCCTCAACCTATCGGATCCGATTGCTATTCTTGACGGCAGCAGTGCCACTACTATTAAAAATAAAGAGAATCATCACCCTTCCTTGGCTATCCTGCCAGGGATCTATCTTCCTGATGATATTTGGCTTCATCAAGATATAGTTATAAAAGACGCATCTATCAAGAGTAGTATCCTAAATGAAGCCATCACCATGATGAATACTGAATTTAAGGATCCAAATGATAATTTCCAAGATATTACTTTAAGTTATTATGAAAAATTATTGAATGCCTATAATGTCTACGATATCCCTGAACAAGCGAAATCAACCAAAGTTGGTGGAGCAGGTGCATTAGGAGGTAGTGATTCATTCAATGGATCATTCTATACCCCCTTGGATATTTCCCTTCGGGAAGAAGATGAAGATGATGATTATCATCATCATCATCATAATAATACTACTACTGTTTGTGACATGATGACTGCACATGATGACATTGGCAGACCAATATATCGTACTTCATCAAATCAATCAATGGGATCGTTGAAAGCATTAAGAAAAAGATTATCATCTACTCCCGTCGTGTCCAAAAAGAAACGATTCCTGTCATTTCTTAATCATCAAGAAGAACCACCCCTCAATCCATTCCAGACTGCAACCAATCAACCTATTGTTTCTTCTTCTTCCACCTCTTCATCACCTCCCCAGAATGAAAGCACCTTCAATTCCATCTTATCAAAACTGAAAATATACAATCGATTAAAGAAAAATCGTAATTCTCACCCTTCAATCGCTTCACATCCTTCGATTGTCACAAATGATCCAGGTAATAGAAATAGTACCGGTAGTGCAAATTCAATAACACAAATGACACCTAGTAGTAGACGTAAGAGTAACTATAATATTCAATTACCTTCACCCCCGACTGTCCAACCAGATCGAATTGCCCGACCTTTATCTATAGAAAAGAGAATGGAGAATCGAAAGGAGAAGTATGAATATTATGTCAATATAGTCAATGTGTTGAAAATATCAGATAAGATCCTAAAAGTGCTCAGTCGATCAAGAATTGAAAAATTGATTAAATTTATTGAATTCATTAGGGGGAAAATATTAAAATTTGTGGTGATTGATATTATGTCCATGATGTTGAGATATTGTGAATTGTACGCTACTAATTTTCACAATTGTTAGAGAGAGTGTGACATATACTTTTATATATATATATATACATAGAGATAGATACTTATGCTTTTATATACTTCTATTTATAATGAGACAACACCCCCCCGCTCCCCCTCCTCCCCAAAGAGGGGGCGGGGCGGTTTAATGAAACATGTTAGATATAATTATACCTTTCTCGTAAGCTTGGCACACTCTCTAAATTTAATCGTGTTGCCCAGTTGCAACCTACACCTGTCTGGTATGTATGTCATGCCAAGCCAAGCCAAGTCAAGTCAAGTACATGTATCACAAATGCAATTTGGGATGATACCATTGAAATTTTGCACAATCGGTGTTAGGATCGGCTAAGTTTATCTAGAATTTAGTCAACAATGGTTGAAGACAAGTCAATTGTATTGTTGTTCATTTTGAGTTTGGTTAGGGTGAGTATTTCTTGGCGACAGCATAAATGTAAATATTGCGATTATGAGCACTAATTAAGTGACAAAAATTTGGGTCAAAAGTTGCGTCAAAAGTGGCGTCAAAAGTGGCGTTCTTTCATAACCCAACCCAACCCAACTCAACTTTCCTCCCAAAGGTGATAAGAGATTGGCCCTTTGAAACTGGAGGGGGGTGGTGGGTGTAAACCAAGAAGTAAGTAAATAATAATGGCAATCTAGCAAGAACGACAACTTTTTCTTCAAAAAATTGAACAATTTACTCCAGAAATTATGTTGCAAATTTTAGTTCTATAAAAAGAGAGAAACTACTAAAACCACACCCCCAGATAAAGACAAAAAGAAAATAACAACTCAAAATTGCCTATTTATCAGATTACCGATAGATAATGGATGTCCAGCTTCCACTTCTACGTGTTTTTCTTAAGATAATTGAACAAACAAGTCAAATTAGAAGGTAGGCATATATTAGCAACACGATATCTGAAGATATTAATTGTTCAGATTTTGTTAATACCCGGAAACAACATAAAGACGCTTCGACTTCTCCATGTTCAGATATCCCAGACTATATTACGAGGGAGAAACTAGCACTCATTAAGACAACGCCACTGGAATGGCTATATTAAAAATATTACTCACTGGTAAACAAATTACACCTGGTCGTATAAAGCAAAAAAAAAAGGGAGCAGGGGGAGGGTGGAGGGGAGCGGGTGTTTTACCCTATTGGTAGCGACGACTACCCTCCCCCCTTGCCCTGCCACCTCAATTCATTAAACTATCTTTGAGATATATGTGTGTGTAAACACCTTAATAGTATGACTCAGCATACCCCTCCTCCGGGAGAGTGCATACGAATTCTTTATTCAACTGGTAGCAAACAAGCAAGCAAACCAGGGACTTTCCTCGTCAGCCAGCTATAAATGAAACAAGGGTTAATAATGCATACGGCACAGATTATCGGAGGTAACATCCTGCATATAACCAAGCAAGCCATTTCTGTTTCCGTTTACGGAAAATGAGTGAAACTCTCTTTCACCCTGCGGGTGAAAGAAATAATAATCCCGTTTTTTTGTTTTACTTGTAATGCGGATTGAGTTCTTATCTGCTGAGTCTTCCTCGGGTGTCTCTTTTTGCCTCTCTTTATCTTCCTTGCTTCTTACTTCTTACTTCTTCTCCCCCTTTTTTTTTTTGTTTGAATAGTTCTTCTTCTTCTTCTTCTGCTTACTTCCTTTCGCTAGATATCTACAAGGTCAACTATGAAGTTATCTACTGCAGTTGTTGCATCAATTGCAACTACCATCTCCTTAACGCAAGCTTTATCCCTTCCCAACTTTAACAATGTTCAACAGAGATTACAGATTGTCGATGAATACACCACCAAAATCACCGACACTCTTTCCCGAGGTCCCAAGACGGTGATGGACATCATTGCCAAGGTAATGAAGGAACCTATCCCTGAAGAAACTCGTAAGATTTGGCTGGATATGTTGTTGGAATTCCCCGAGGCAGTGATGAAGTTGGATTTCAAAGCTCCTGCTAAGCCCACCAAGAAGGTTGAAGCTCAATTTGATTATCATGTTGTGGATAAGAAACATCCTAATCATAAATTGAGAATTAAAAACACTCCTGAAGAATTGGGAGTTGATTCAGTTAAACAATACAGTGGTTATTTGGATGTTGAAGATGAAGATAAGCATTTCTTTTATTGGTTTTTTGAAAGTAGAAATGACCCCAAGAATGACCCTATTATCCTTTGGCTTAATGGAGGACCTGGATGTTCCTCTATGACGGGGTTATTTTTTGAATTGGGTCCTTCTTCAATTGGTAAAGATATTAAACCAAAATTCAATCCTTATAGTTGGAATAATAATGCTTCGGTCATTTTCTTAGATCAGCCAATTAATGTCGGTTATTCATACTCTTCTCAATCAGTTTCTAATACCATTGCTGCTGGTAAGGATGTCTATGCCTTTTTAGAATTGTTCTTTAAACAATTCCCCCAATATTCCAATTTAGATTTCCATATTGCTGGGGAATCTTATGCTGGTCATTATATTCCGGTATTTGCTTCTGAAATCTTATCCCATGAAGATCGTTCTTTCAATTTGACTTCAGTATTGATTGGTAATGGATTAACTGATCCTTTGGTGCAATATGAATACTATGAACCAATGGCTTGTGGAGAAGGTGGTGCTGATGCAGTATTGGCGCCTCAAGAATGTGAAGCTATGCAACAATCTTTACCCCGTTGTCTCTCGATGATTAAATCATGTTATGAAAGTGGATCAGTGTGGAGTTGTGTCCCCGCTACTATTTATTGTAACAATGCTCAACTTGGTCCTTATCAACGTACCGGGAAAAATGTCTATGATGTTAGGACTGACTGTGAAGGTGGTAGTTTATGCTATACTGGATTACAATATATCGATGATTACTTGAACAAACCAGAAGTGATGAAGGCACTTGGTGCAGAAGTGGAAAAGTACGATTCTTGTAACTTTGACATTAATAGAAATTTCATGTTTGCTGGAGATTGGATGAAACCTTACTATCAACAAGTGCAAGAATTGCTTGCTAAAGACCTTCCCGTGTTGATTTATGCCGGTGATAAAGATTTCATTTGTAATTGGTTAGGTAATGAAGCTTGGACCAATGAATTGGAATGGAAGGGTGGAGCTAAGTTTGCTAAGTCGCCAGTTAAGAAGTGGAAGGTGGGTAAGAAACACGCTGGTAATGTTAAGAATTATGAAAACTTTACCTTTTTGAGAGTATTTGATGGTGGTCATATGGTGCCTTATGATCAACCTGAACATTCATTAGAGTTACTTAATAGATGGATTGGTGGTGATTACAAGTATGCTCAAGATGAGTAAGATGGAACAAAGGGATTACACCTTCTGTGTTTACCTTTCCTCGGGTATAATAACCGAAGAAGAAGAAGCTCTAGTGACGAGCAAAAGAGAGGATTGAAAATGGAAAAAAAAAAAAAAGAATAGTTGCAATAAACGTCGATTGATTTTATTATCATTTAGTAGTTTACCTCTATTAGACGAACAGTGTAGTTGTAGTAGTAATAGTAGTGGTAGTAATACGAAGGGGGGGTTGAACTTCCGATGGCCTTTGGCAACTGGTTGTGTTGATATTGAGTGGTTGTGTAGTGCTGCGACAAAATCCAATTGCAACCCATTTCCCAAATAGGCAATTGATAAACAACCGCTTTTTTGTTGTTCCAAAGAAATTCACAACAATCAACAGACACACTGACAATTGCTCAGCTCTTCTTAAACCTTCTATCTGCTTTGTATAAACAGTGCAGTACCCCCAGGTAAACTGCTCAATCCACATTGTTTGATAATAGCACCAAGCTTTCCTTCCCGCCGTCAATTAGCAACGGCAGTCCTTTTTTTTTGACTGGAAGAACAACAACAACTACAACTACTACAACTACAACAACAACAACAACAATAACAGTAGTACCTACATATACTTGCACTATCCCGCCGTGGGCTTAGATTTTTTATTCGGTACTTTATCATACACAAGATCTTGAAACGAACAAATTTAAGAGACCCCCCTGAAAGTCAAACAGGTCTCGTTAACAACAACAACAACAATAACAACAGATACCATATCATGATTCGTGTGGTATCTATAACTACAAACTTCCTTTGTATACTACTAATAGGTATACCTTCAATCATCACCATCCTATTATCACACCATGGTACTTTTCATTTACTATTTTCCATACCTGGGTTTGTTAATATCATAATAATCATAATAAACACATTTCTTCTTAATTATATGCAACTATTTGGCCAATCCTTGGTGTCTTTATTATACATAGTATCTGGTATATTATTTATAATCAACAATCACATTAACACTCCCCTTGAAATAGTGACACTTGTTTTGTTTATTATTAGTATCATCTTCATCACTGGTTCAATAATCTTGTCATTTATATTCATCCAGAACAACAACCAGGGGCTAAGTGATATAGAAATAATTGATTCTGACAAATCCTTATCATCAACTACATCATCGATACAAAAGCCAATTATCACATC
>JAJMHC010000006.1:97295-125296 GCA_030582855.1 Hemisphaericaspora lyxosophila
CAACTATTTGGCCAATCCTTGGTGTCTTTATTATACATAGTATCTGGTATATTATTTATAATCAACAATCACATTAACACTCCCCTTGAAATAGTGACACTTGTTTTGTTTATTATTAGTATCATCTTCATCACTGGTTCAATAATCTTGTCATTTATATTCATCCAGAACAACAACCAGGGGCTAAGTGATATAGAAATAATTGATTCTGACAAATCCTTATCATCAACTACATCATCGATACAAAAGCCAATTATCACATCAACTATGCCATCTAAAGATATAATTTCTCAACAATTACGATATTATGAACAATTACAAATACAACAACGACAGCAATATCAAAAACATCAACCACAGGATCAACCCCTATACCAGAATCGCCAAATAAGCATTTCCACCCCCATTACCCCCATTCGAAATTCAATGTATAGTCTTGGTAATAAGATGAATAATAAATTAGATAAACATAATTCATTATCTACCATACTTACAGATAGCAAAATATCGAGAGATCCCTCGTCGTTACTATTTGAAGATACCATCAGTCAAAACAACCATGAAGTAACCAGATCTAAATCAACAAATTGTCTCCCCAATAAACTCCAAGTTAAAAAGCAACGATGGAAATCAATCCACGATGAAAAATTATTTTTAAGTAATATTAATGAATCATTATTACCTCCAGTTTTGAAAACTCATTGTAAACAAGTTTCATTGGATGAAAGAATGGAGGCAGCGACCCTATCAGAGGAAATGGTGATTACTAAAAAACTACGAGAATTCAAATTAAGAAAGAGTAAATCAGAATATGTCACCACTCTAACTGGATTAGAAAATATTCCTGAACCAATGCAAAGAAATCTTGTCAGTGACTGGAATATGGATTTTTATCATGAGAGTAAATTGCAACAAGGGATGAATTTGAACATTCCTGGGATTTCAAATCTCGTCAATGATGAAAACTTGAGGTATTCACATGAATTGTGTGAAACTGATGAATATCTCTTACCTCCAAAAGAAGTTAGATTGGATAATCTTGATCAAATTAGTGATATTTCAACATCAAATACCCGAATCCCATCTTCCAGAACCGTGAGTGCACCTTCATTACATACGTTTAGAAAAGTATCTGAAAAATCAACAGAAGTTACCAATCCTACTACTACTTCTACTTCTACCACTACTTCTACTACTTCTACTACCACCCCTCCAACTGGAAAACGTCCATCAACACCCCCAACTCAAATATCCACTATCCGACCATCCCTATCTCCATTCAAAAATCTACTCAAGGAAAATAGTCCAAAAAAGATCTTCAAGCAACATAAACATACCACTAGTCTTTGGAGTAGTACTAGTAATAATAACTCACCCAAGAAACTTTCATCCATAGGTCATAAATATAGTGTTTCTGTACCCGATACAAGAATATACTTGCATGAATCACCACCGGTACCTTCAACCCCCAAAATCATTGAGCCAATTGATTTATGGGATGTGCATACCAGTATGACCGATGACGACAAGAGTAGGAGTAGTTCTCCTGTAGGAAGTTTTATTATGGGTGAATATGACCATGAGAAATGGAGGACTTTGAAGAGCTTACGACAAGAACACTCAAACCCAACCCACTTACCCGCCAGTGTTAATCACACTGGAGGGTAACAAGCTGGAGAGTAAAAAAAAAACTGGAAGTCCAGAGGGAATGTAGATCATTGTATATAAGTATGTCTAGACTGATTCTAAACTGTGCAATAAATGTTAGTCTCTTTTTTTCTTCCTTTCTTTCTTTTGTGTTTGTGCGCGCGATGAGAGAAGCTCATTTTTTTTTTCTTTCTCTCTCTTTAATTTTGCTGTAAAAAAACAGATTGGAACAGTTTGGGTTATTCCTTTTCTTATCAAGGGACGTACACCACCACCACCATCACGACACAATGGATGACTTATTCGATGTCTTTGATGAGGCACCATCCACTGCTCCACCAAAGATAGAAGAAATCACAGAACAGGAGTTTAAATCTGCAACCAACAACCACAAGAAACGTCAAGCAGAATCTAGTAATGATGATGATGCTGCTGACTGATGCTACTACTACTACTGCTACTACTGCTGCTCCTCCAGCAAAGAAAAAGAAGCAAGGAGAATTGGAACAAAAACAAGATATCAAACCAGTTGTGTTTGATTCGGTAGAAATTGAAGCATCTCGTGAAGTGGCTGTTTCCGATGGTCTCTTGCCTTCTTCCACAGCCAAAGCAGACGATGATACCACTGGCGGCAACAAATTAAAACTTCGTCATCAAGTTCGTCATCAAGTCGCCATCCCTCCTTCATACCCCTATGTGCCTATCGCTGAACATGTAAGAACTACTGAAGCTAGAACCTACCCTTTTGTATTGGATCCTTTCCAAGATACTTCCATTTCATGTATTGATAGAAATGAAAGTGTATTAGTGTCAGCTCATACTTCAGCCGGGAAGACGGTAGTGGCAGAATATGCCATTGCCCAGTCACTTCGTGAAAAGCAAAGAGTTATTTATACCTCTCCCATCAAAGCTTTGAGTAATCAAAAATATCGTGAATTGCAAGCTGAATTTGGCGACGTTGGATTAATGACTGGTGATGTAACTATTAATCCTGATGCGGGTTGTTTAGTTATGACTACTGAAATTTTAAGAAGTATGTTATATAGAGGTTCAGAAATTATGAGAGAAGTGGCTTGGGTTATATTTGATGAAGTCCATTATATGAGAGATAAATCTCGGGGGGTGGTGTGGGAAGAAACCATTATTTTATTACCCGATAAGGTCCATTATGTATTCTTATCCGCTACTATTCCTAATGCCATGGAATTTGCTGAATGGATAGTCAAAATTCATAACCAGCCTTGTCATGTTGTCTATACTGATTTCAGACCTACTCCATTACAACATTATCTTTTCCCAGCTGGCGGTGATGGTATTCATTTAGTAGTTGATGAAAAGGGAACTTTTAGAGAAGAAAATTTCCAAAAGGCCATGGCATCAATCAGCGATAATACTGGCGATGACCCTTCTCTGGGAGATAAAGGTAAAGGTAAAAAGGGACAAACTTTCAAAGGGGGCAATAAGGATGGTAAAACGGATATTTATAAGATTGTTAAAATGATTTATATGAAACGTTATAATCCCGTGATTGTTTTTTCATTCTCCAAACGAGATTGTGAATCTCTTGCCTTGAAAATGTCTAAATTGGATTTCAATACTGATGAAGAAAGAGATGCTTTAACCAAGATTTTCACCAATGCCATTAGTCTTTTACCCGAACAAGATCAAGAACTTCCTCAAATCAAGAATATCCTTCCATTATTAAGAAGAGGGATTGGTATCCACCATTCTGGATTATTACCAATTTTAAAAGAAATCATTGAAATTTTATTCCAAGAAGGATTCTTGAAAGTATTGTTTGCTACTGAAACTTTCTCCATTGGGTTAAATATGCCTGCCAAGACAGTGGTATTTACTTCTGTGCGTAAATGGGATGGTAAGGGGTTTAGATGGGTTTCTGGGGGTGAGTATATTCAAATGTCGGGACGTGCCGGTCGTAGAGGGTTGGATGATAGAGGGATTGTCATTATGATGATTGATGAAAAGATGGAACCACAAGTTGCTAAAGGTATGGTTAAAGGTCAAGCTGATAGATTAGATTCGGCCTTCCATTTGGGATATAATATGGTTCTTAACTTGATGAGAGTGGAAGGTATCTCGCCTGAATTCATGTTGGAAAGTTCATTTTATCAATTCCAAAATGCTGCCAGTGTTCCGGTGTTGGAAAAACTGTTGCTCGAATTTAAGCAGAAGTATGACCAAATTCAAATTGATGATGAACCGGTGGTTAAAGAATATTATGATCTCAAAACCCTGTTGACTAAATACCAAGCCGATGTCAGAACCGTGATCACTCATCCCGGTCACATCTTACCTTTCTTACAAGAAGGTAGAGTGATTAAGATCAAAATTGGAGAAGAAGATTATGGTTGGGGAATGGTTACTTCTTTCGTCAAGAGAAACAAAAAGAACAACCAAGAATTTACCGCTCATGAATCATACATTGCTACTGTATTTGTCTGCACTATGTTTGTTGACTCACCGGTGAATTTAATCAAACCTTTCAATCCAACCTTGGCCGAAGGTATTAGAGCTGCCAAAAAGGGAGAAAAACCCAGAGCGGAATATATCCCCATCACCTTGGATTCCATTGAAAATATCAGTAGTGTGAGATTAAGAGTGCCCTCTGATTTGAGGAGTTCGGAGGCTAAACGTACCTTGGTTAAGACTCTTAAGGATTTACCAAAGAGATTCCCCGATGGTATTCCATTGATGGATCCAGTTGAAAGTATGAAGATTAGTGATAATGAGTTTAGGTTGTTATTACGTAAGATTGAAGTATTAGATGCTAAATTGACGGGTAATCCATTACACCATACTGCCAGATTACCCGATCTTTATGAGAAATATTCCTCCAAGGTTGTGCTTGAACATAATATTAAACAACTTAAAGAGAAGATCTTGGAAGCAGAAGCAGTTATTCAATTGGATGATTTGAGACATAGAAAACGGGTGTTGAGAAGATTGGGATTCACTACTCAAAATGATATTATTGAATTAAAGGGGAGAGTTGCCTGTGAAATCAGTACTGGTGATGAATTATTACTTACCGAATTGATTTTCAATGGTACTTTCAACGATCTCAACAGTGAACAATGTGCTGCTTTACTTTCATGTTTTGTTTTCCAAGAGCGTGCTAAAGAAGTACCTCGACTCAAACCAGAATTAGCCGAGCCATTAAAAGCAATGCAAGATATGGCATCTAAGATTGCCAAAGTATCTCGTGAATGTAAATTAGAGATTGTGGAAAAGGATTACGTGGAATCATTCCGTCCAGAATTAATGGAAGTGGTATTTGCATGGTGTAAAGGAGCCTCATTCACTCAAATCTGTAAGATGACAGATGTGTATGAAGGTTCATTAATTCGTATGTTTAGAAGATTGGAGGAATTGATCCGACAATTGGTTATTGCTGCTAAAGCTATTGGAAATAGTGAATTGGAAGAAAAGATGAGTAAGTCGTTAGAATTGGTTCACAGAGACATTGTCTCTGCTGGTTCTTTATATTTGTAACAGTAAGTACCCCATTTGTATCGCAATTTGTATAGTAGAAGAATAAAATTTTTTGCCTATTTTTTTAAAGAGTTAAAAACCCCCGAAAACGCCAACAAAAAAAAAAAACCTGGGGTCATATCTCTAGTATATCTAATTGTCAACGGTCAATGGTTGTTCGATTGCTGTTTAATCCACGCTGGTGGTGGTGGTGGTGTGAGGAAATATGTTCAGAACGCTCAAGCAAAACAAAACTTGTCCTTGGCTTATTTGGGGTTGGGAAAATTCATGGACCCATTGAGAGCTACAGAGTGGGTATCATTTTTAGTTCTTTGTTTAAACGAGTGATCCGCATCTGCCCTAGGCACCTCGTTCCTGTCCGATACTACTTAACCCTGCCGATTATACACTTGGTAATTAATAGCCATCATCGTCTTGGAGATTAATTGATGGGCTCCTGAATGGAACACCCCCCTCCTCCCCCATAGTAAAACAACACTATAAATAGAATAGAATAGGGCGCAAAAAGTAGGCGCAATCAATCAATTGGTGCAGCAACATAAAAAAAAACAATCAGGGAGAGAAAAACCGTGTGATGCTTTTTTTTTGTGTGCTGAAATTACCCGTGTTTAAATTTGCCTCCATACTTTATTCTTCTTCTTCTTCTTCTTCTTCTTTAGTTAAGCATATCCCATTGACGATGTCTTCCACCACCAAACCAAGAAGTAGGCCATTACTTCTGGGAGAAGTTGAACTACTCTATGTTAAATCAAAGGTATATCTTCACCCTACCCCATCTAAGAAAGATAACATTTGTGGATACTTGACATTATCGAGACCGGCCAATGCCACCAATTTAGATATTTTATTATCATTCACGCCTGAGAATCAATTATCTTCAGAAGAAAAGAAGGTGTATCAACAGGTGGATATTGAAGATATTGAATTGAATTTGGATTCATTGAAATTATCAGCTGGTCCAAGCAGTAGTGGTGGTGGTAGTGGTAGCGGTAGTCATAGTAAAACTGGAAAAGTCCTTAGTGGAAGAATCGTAAGTAGACCCCTGTCATCTATCCTTAGTGGATATTCATTCAGTGCTACCCTTTCCTATATCTATTCTATTCAATTCAGGAACCCATCACATGGATATTGGTTTGGGTCAATTGTGATAAATACTCAAGATGGAGAAAAACTCCCCATAATATTCTTTCATGATGATGAATCCCCCTCAACTATCAAGACCAACAAATTGAACAACCAAAGATTTGATCCGTTTGGAGACAAAGGGGAACTATATTGGGGAGGAGTTGATTTCCGTCAAGCATTGGAGAAATTGACAAATGTACAACGATCAACTATTGAAACCTCGGTATATTTGATCAATCCTGAAACTAATGATTTACGTAATTTTGCTCCCTTCAAGACCAAAAAAGATGGTACTCCAGACAAACCACCAAACCCAAAGCCGGGGCCATTTGAATTGCCATTTGCCTTGCCTGATGTGAATAAATTCATTGCTACTGCTAAATGGAAAGTATTGGAGACAGTAGCGACATTTTCCGCCAAGACTAAGAATCAAGTCCTTGATATAATTGAAGATAACGTGCCTGCTCCCATTAAGGAAATTATGCATAAGCCAGAAGTGAGGAGGATTGGCGATGATTTTGATTCGGCCAGGACATATTTAGCCAAATGGGCTCAACAAGTTAAAGAAGAAGCAGAAGCTAGTCAAAGTAAATATTTACTTGATGATGATTTATATCAAAAGATAAATCGAGAATTGAAATCAAGTGAATTGTTAACTCAAGAAGAGATTAGTCACACTTCTCGACGTCAAGAGATTACCAAACAAGAATGGGACAGTTTTTTTGATTATAGTGGTAGGTTAAGTGTTACAGTTGATGAAGTGAAGAATAGGATATTTCATGGTGGGTTGGAGCCATCGGTGAGGAAAGAGGCTTGGTTGTTCTTATTGGGGGTATTTCCTTGGGATTCATCAGCTGAAGAAAGACAGGCGTTGAAGAATTCTTATGATAGTAGTTATATTGAATATAAATTGAAATGGATGAATGATGAAGATAAGCGGGCCACTGAATTTTGGAAAGATCAGAAACATAGGATTGAAAAGGATATTAATAGAACTGATCGTAATTTGGATATTTTCAAGAACCCCCAGAAGAAGAAGACGACGACGACGACGACGACGACAACGACGACGACGACAACAACTACTAACTACTAGTGAAGGTGATGATCGTGAATCTTCACCTGAAACTCCTGATGAAGAAGATATTGATGATGAATTTGATGTTTCCAATATTAGAAATCCTCATTTACATGCCATGAGAGAGATTCTTTTAACCTATAATGAATATAATGAGAATCTAGGATATGTTCAAGGAATGACTGATTTATTATCTCCGTTATATGTAACTTTTCAAGATGAAGTGATTACATTTTGGGCCTTTACTAAGTTTATGGATAGGATGGAAAGGAATTTTGTTCGTGATCAAAGTGGAATGAAGAATCAATTGGTTACTTTGAATAAATTATTACAATTTATGTTGCCTAATTTATATAAACATTTGGAATTATGTCAATCCATTGATTTATTTTTCTTTTTCAGGATGTTATTAGTTTGGTTTAAACGAGAATTAGAATGGGATCAAGTGTTAAGATTATGGGAAGTGTTTTGGACCGATTATTATTCTTCGCAATTTCATTTATTCTTTGCCTTGGGAGTGTTAAGTGATAATGAAAGAATAATTGTCCAGAATTTACGTCAATTTGATGAGGTGTTGAAATATATGAATGATTTATCGATGAAACTTCATTTAAATCCATTATTGATTAGAAGTGAGTTGTTATTTTTGAAATTCAAGAGAATGTTGGATATTATTGATCGTGAAAATAGTTTAAAGAGGATTAAAGCCGATCCATATGAAATAGAAGAGGGTGCTGTTAGTGGCAGTGGTGCTGTTAGTGGCAGCAGTACTACTACCACAAATACTGGCAAGAATGACGCAATTGTTGTTGTTGGTAATGAATTACGAGAATTAGTCAGGAAGGAGGTTATCATTCAAAAAGAAGTTGAAAGGCCAGAGGGGGTAGGTGGTGGCTAGGATACCTTTCTTTGTGTGTATATGTCGCGTTTTTTTTAATTTTGTCTTTTTTTTTTTGTCTTTTTTTTTTGTGTCGTTAATGTTTTAGTATTTACGAATGATCATTTAAATGAATGAATATATATCAAGGGTTTAAAGTTGACAGTTGATCAAATCGGGTTCACTCGTGTGAGCATTAGGACGCGTTTTTGTGTGACATATGCAATATATAGTCAAAGAACACAAATGACTAAGCTCATCTCATTAGACTGACACTAACAGTAGTAGTAGTGATAGTCACACAAAGTTAAGATTAATTAATTCACAATTCTTGTGAAAAGCAAAAGCAAAAGTAAACGGAAAAATTAAAAAACGCTTATCAGAGAATAGCCGCTGACATTACTGGAAATGAACCTTAACTTTTTAGTAACTTTATAATTGTCACGTGGGGTATTGCAAGGTACCAACCCTTACCTTGGTAGTTCTTATACACTACTACTACCACTACCACTACCACTATTACTACTAGTAATAACCAACAAGGTAAAAAGGGTAGTGGAAAGGAAAATAAACTCAAAGCGTATCATCATGTTCTGCACGTGGGTATAAAAAGCGCATCACACAAAAAAGGTTTCAACGGTTGTTCCCATTATTATTATTATTTATTATTTATTATTTATTATAAGTAACAAAGTAAAGTCATTTATCGTAATTCTTTTTTTTTTTTTTCCTTTTTTGCTTTACCGAGAATCTGTTATTTATATTTTATCCCATTAACTATTTAAAATACTTAGGGTATAGCTTACCACCACTTTCTATTCTTCTACTCATAACGACTAGAAGATACCGATGAGTGAAACCACTCCCTTGAAAAAACACAGCGCGAAATTCCACCTAGTTGGCCACCAACACAACTACCATAACCGCGAAGACGGCAAAGACAATGACGACGAAAACGAAAACGAAAACGACGACGAAGAGGCTCACTATCTACCAGATAGTCAATACTACCACCATGACTCTGGCAAAAACAAACGTACCAAATACTCCCTATTATTATTAGGGGTATTATTATCTGCATTCATGTTGTACTTTTTAACCGTATTCCTTCCAAACACCTTCATCCCCACCGCTACCGAACTCACCACCATTTCCAAGATCTCCGATTTGAACGTGGTATTAACTCCTCGAGATGTCGCCACCGAGGGGGGGAAAAAGCATGTACACAGAATCATCTTGATTGGTGATACTCATGGTCATTATAAAGAATTGACTAAGTTATTATCTAAATTAAACTACCACAATAAGAAAGATCGGGTGGTGATGTTGGGTGATTTTATCTCCAAAGGTCCTAGTTCTTTAAAGGTTTTGGATTTCCTTATTGAAAATGATATTGATTGTATTATGGGTAATCATGAATATTATATCTTACAAAACTATGCTGCCTTCCATGGATTACCACAACCGATGTTTGCTAATGCGGAAGATAATCTTGGGTTTAGTAATAATAATAATCAAGATTTCAGCGTGGCGAGAAAACTTCATCCTCATCATGTTAAATATATTAATAAATGTTCAATCATCAAGAAATTAGGCCCTACTCCATTATTATTATCATCGTCCAAGAAGGGATCAACCACTACCAAAAAATCAGCACCTGGAGTAGCAGTTCATGCTGGTCTTAGATGGGATCTTGGATTAAAACATCAAAATCCAATTGAAAATTTAGAAATGAGAGCATTGATAGCTCCTAAATTCACCGAATCCTCTTCTGATCCAAGTGTACCCCATGCCGTCAGTTGGTCCAAAGTACACAACATGAAACAAAAACTGGGACAAGCTAAAGAAGAATGGATCGTTTATTATGGACATGATGCATCGAGAGGATTGAACTTGAAGGAATACAGTAAAGGATTAGATACTGGATGCCATAAAGGAAACCAATTATCTGCCATGGTAATTTGGCTGGAGGAGAAATCAAATAAGATAATTTATAAAGAGAAGTTAGTTCAAGTTGATTGTTAGGGTAATAGTTTTTACCGAGGGGGGTTTTTAGACAGGGGTTTTTTAGACAGGGGGTTTTTAGACAGTTAGTTTTTAGACAGGTAGATTTTAGCATTGTTGCATTGTGTAGTATTTATTTATTTATTTAGTTAATTATAATTATATTCATATTAGTAATATCAGTTCTTTCTAATATCCCAATGAACATATCTGTTTCATAAAACTTTGGAATATAACCCCCACCCCCACCTCCACCCCAGCCCTCTCAACTGAACAGATTCAAGCTCTTGTAAGTTGAAGATGGAAATTTCGCTATGGAAATAAATGAAGCACAGTGACAATTCATGATATTTGTTTTACTATACAATACATTTATTAAATTTATTATACAAAAGTTATACAAAGGAGATACACAAAACTCGCATCATTTATCCAAATCATAACCAATTACCCTCCCTCAATCCTTTATCCTAGTCGACAATGTCAATTCCATTTCACTTATGCTCAAGTGATGTCTCCCTATCCCAAGTAAACTAGCTAGGGAGCCTCTCTAAGCAGATTTCTGAATGAAATCAGAATATCGTTCTCAGCTGAGTGAATGGCCAACTAACTTTCTAAGCCCGCCTGCCAAACACTTTTCAAGAAGATATCCAAGGAGGGAAAAAGGGATGAGGAGAAGGAGGAGAAGGAGGAGTAGGATGACTATGACGCTTGAATGGACCAATGATGGTGGCGAAACATGTTTGTGTACTCAAAAAAAAAGCCAAAAAATCAAAAAATCAAAAAAAAAAAAGAACCAAATTCTATTGGAAACTAAGATCTTTCTGAAGTCGGGAAATAGCCGCCAAAATCGAACTTGAAACTAAGTTAGTATTGTAATTGGTGTGTATTTATAGGAAAGTAGAACATACCGTCTTCAATTGGAGTGACTTAAACCACCTCAGAACTAATCTTGCTGTCCTATAAAACTTGTTTCGGTGAAGTTGATTTGTGACAACCACTCATGAAATCGTTTTTGATTTCTCAAATTGAACTTAAAAGTAAGTTAGTATTATCGTTATGGTATAGATATGACGATGTGACACATACCAGGCTCAATTGAAGTAAATAAAAACTCTAATATGAATAAAGTCAAACAAACCAACTTGAAGAAGAAGAAAAGAAAGTGACATAAAAATGTTTTTGTTTTTGCCGCAAATAGCATCTATTTATACTCGAAAAAAAATAGAGAATTTTTGCAATCAGTGGCATTGACCACAAATACAACCAAGCCGCATAAGTTATGAAAATTTGTAGTAAAGCAAATAGAAAAGATAGATTTGATTAGTGGATATAATTAGTGTATTTAGGTTCTATGTATCTCTAAGAAGTTCACTACTGGTTCAATTGATCCATTGGAATAGACTTGTTCATTTATGTATAAAATATTCCCAAAGTCCAACCAAACATATTGTTCACTTTTTCATTACTATTGAATCCCATTTAGCTATTTGATAATTTACAACACCGGGTTAATGAAGTCGGTGGAGCCATTAACACCCATTAGATGTTATATCAAAGTATTTGTTGTATTGAGGGATTGTAACGTCAAAGTTTCATTCCTGAGCGATTATATGATTGTGTTATATTTTCTTTGAATTATGTTTACATACTATACATACAAACCGGGCTGCACGTTTTGATCATTCATTAATGATCATGCCAAACTTAGACAAAACAACAGGATAACGCATTGTAGTGATTCTTAGACTTATAATCGTATGGAAATAGAAAACTCCCGAATGTAAAACCTAAAAGTACAACCAGAAAAAAAAAATACAAATGGTACTTACAAGTGATAGCTAGACTCGTGGAAATTTGAAATACTTGCAATAAATTGCAATGCTATGATTCTTGGAAGATTATTTCCCCAATTGTAACCTGAATAACAACATATATGCACATATATGTTTTGCCACTAATTTCATCTTAAAAACATTTGGAAATGTAGATCCAGGAGAGACGATCCCCCCCTCCGCCTTAAAGTTTCCTCCAATATGCAAAATAAAACCCCTCAAATAAGGATTCCAAAAACGTACTAATCATATGATAACACTGCCAAAGCCCACTTGTCTTATCCACATTTACCGCCTGGTGTAAAGACAGATTAAATCTAAATTCGCCTTCTCTTGCACTGGTTGAAGATACTTGCGCTCCCCTCCCCCACATTAACTGCATTTTTTATTAAAAGTTTTCTCAACTAAGAAAAAAAAATATTAAAAGTGCAAAAAAAAAAAATGCACCATTCTCAACCCATCATCAATCCCCCCTTGAATCTCTCGAGCCATATCCAATAACCTATTCAGCCAAACGATAATTTAAAATGTCCAAGAAAGTGGCCCTTGTGGTAATTGATCTTCAAGAGGACTTCTTACCCACTCATGGATCTTTAGCAATACAGGATGGAAGATCAATTATTCCAGCTATAAATGAACTAATTTCAGACAAAAGGTATAACTGGTCTGCAATTATAGCCACCCAAGATTGGCATCCAAAAGATCATACTTCATTTGCATCTCAGCATAATGTAGAACCATACTCCGAATTGGAATTTCAACACCCGGAAAGTGAAATTGATCCTACTACCAATAAGGTCAAGACAATGAAGCAATATGTCTGGCCTGATCATTGTGTGCAAGATTCTCCTGGGGCTTGTCTCGAAGCTCTGTTTTTGGGAAATTTCAATCTGATTAGACCAGAAGTTCCAAAGGCTATAGTTAAGAAAGGATACTTACAAGATCGTGAGTATTATTCTTGTTTTGAAGATTGCTGGGGTCTTCATCATACTGAAATGGAAAAAATTCTTCGGGATAATCATATCACAGATGTGGTATTTGTTGGTTTGGCTTATGACTTTTGTGTTATGAACTCAAGTAGGGATTGTGCCAAATGTGGCTTTAGTACTTATGTCTTGAAAAAATATTCAAAAAGTGTATATCCTGACAAAGAACTGGAGACAGATAAGATATATACTGATGCAGGCGTGAAGATTATTCAAGATGATTCTTTTGTTGACTTGTTCTAAGCCTTTTATATACCCAATTTTTCTAATAGTTGTTTACGTTTTCTATCGACAAGCCATTTGGAAACCATTTCGTTTGTGGGCATATCGGACTCAGAAATTACTACTTCTTCTTTTTCTTTTTCTTCTTTTTCTTCCGATGACTGATTATATTCTTGGGGAGCAGGCCTTACTGCCAATAATTCTTTTGATCTCTTTTGTTCATAAGCCAATAATGGATCATCTTCTAAGTGTGTTTCATCAAAATATCCATAGTATAATAAATCAATTCTTTGTTTCCTATTCTTTTCTTCCGCTTCCTGTTCATTAGAACCCTTTTTGGAAGGTTGTCTTTGTTGTTTCTGCGCTTCAATCAATTTCTTAACATCGGGTAATTCTTTGGCTCTTCCAAAGTATCTATACCCTTTTACTTGTAAGCCATCATTGACTTGTACACCAGTAGAGGTTAAATCTTTCCCGAAATTAATATAATCATTTCCACCAAGGTTCTTAATATGATATTCCCATGACCGTTTTTCCTTAAACAATTTATTCAATTCATCATTTAAATCACGTATTTGTAGTTCATTGATGATAGGATCTTGAATTCTAGTCAATTTGACTGAAATTTCAGAAATGATGGTTGTTCTCCATTTTTCAGCTTGGGGTATAGAGGTGACTTTTTGCACATACTTGGGACGAAGAGATGGATCTGACTCAAGCATGCCTGCTTCCTTGTTCTTATAAGCTTGAAAACGATTCAAGGCTGATTGCGCTTTCTCTTTGTTTCGTGACATTTGGTTAAGGGTGATGGGAACAGAGAGAGAGAGAGAGAGAGAGAGAGAGACAAGTTGGTGGCAGTTTGGTGGAAAATTCTAGTGATGGATGTTTTTTTTCTGTCTGCCTTTCTGTCTGCTGCTTTTCACCAACAGTAAAATAAACTCGGGTGCAAAAAAAAAAAAAAAAGAATAATGATTTTCCAGTCTAGTAAAATTTTTTTACTTATTATACGATAAATATAACTATGCTACATACCCCTAAACTTATTCTTAGAGGCGATTCTACGACCTTCAAATCTTTGTTTGGTTCTTCCTTTGTTCTGCTGTCTTTCTTCGTCGTCTTCATCAGAATGGTTATGCTTGTTGAAATTGACCTTTCTTTCCTTCTTTGGTACAAAGGTTAATTCAGCTTCACCACGAGCATGACGACGTAATCTCGAGTCATCTACAGGCTTCTTGGCGATTCTATTATTCTTGGCCACTTGGGAGGCAAAAGTTTCACTTGCTTTTGAAGCTTGTTTTGGTCCTTCTGAAGAAAGAGTCTTCATTTCATTAAGGAATCGTTTATTTTCTTCCTTCTTCTTACGAAGTTTAGCCAATTCCTTTTCCACCTTTTCACGATTTGCTTGTTTAACTTGTTCATCTTCACTTTCTTCGCTGTCACTGTCGCTTTCACTGCTTACTTGCTCATCTGGATTGAGTCTTTCTTCATCGGATTCTTCAGCGGCAGTCAATCCTCTCGATCTTTCGGTAGTTATGTCCTTGGTTGCCTTAACTGGGTTCAATTGTTTATATTCATGAGATTCTTCATCAACCGCAAACTCGGGGTTTTCAAACATTTCCTTAAATCTTTCATCATTAATAACACTTTCAGCAACATTAGAACCAACTTTAGCTTCCAATCTGGTAGCCAAATCTTTATTAACTTTAATCTTGGTATTCTTAACCGCCCCAGTAGTTCTAATTCTTGATTCTCTTTCTTGTTCAATCTTCTTCTTGATATCACGTTGTCGTTGATCACGCAAGGAGTTTGGATTAGCTATAAGATTAACCTTTTCAAACAATTCAGTATCGATGAAAAACCCATGCATATATGATCGTAACACTTTTGAACCTACAAGATGAGTCAAGTTCAATTTCTTAACTTCATCACGAGTGATAAATCTATAATTTGAATAGATTGAATCTGCTGGTTTCTCTTCCAATTCTTCCGTGACATTATCCAAGAATGAACACCATTTTGGAGCCGGACCCAAGTTTGGAATATAATAGGTATGCATGGGATTACCTTCATTGGCCATAAAGAACATTCCTGAATCAGGGACATGGCAAATATCATTGATATCAACGGTTGGTTCCATTGATGCAAATGGTTTCCCACTATTACGGTCCCAGATCTTGGCGATTCTCTTATCTGACACAAGAATGGTATCTGATAGACTTGATTGTTCCAACCAGGTGATCTTCTTGATATCATATCCATATCCATGATCTTTGATTATTGATGGGGTGGAAGTACGTAAATCGTATAATAAAGTCTTACCAATATTTGTCCCCAAGGCGATATTCAACCCATCGGATCTGAAACTAACGGTGGTTACCCCGGTGCTTTCTTCCAATTGATCATTTATAAATAATTTCCCCGCCCGTTGTTTCGATCTTGGATCCCAGAATTCCACACTTCCATCTTCCAACCCAGCAGACACCAACCCATGTACCGGGTTAATATCCACTGAATTCACACCCTGAGTGGTATCTAACAAATATGGGTTCAAAAACCTCCCTTGATCAAGATTCAATCTATATAATTCATTACCTGAAGCTCCCACTAATAAATCACAATTTACCGGGTTATAAACCAATGATCTCCCGAATTTAGGTATTCTGGTACGATAGTGGATTCCACCTTTGGATTGAACCTCGAGTGATCTATCATTTTGCAAATGGATACTTTTGGTCCAATCTTGCGATAAGATGACAAAATCAATATTTTCACAATCGGTATGACGATCGAATTTTAATGATAAATTGGCAAAATCATAGACATGGATCTGTGGTTTGTAAGTACCTGTAGCCATGGCAAAATTACCATCTGGTGATACTTTGATTTTGTTGGATGCTTCTGAAAATTCGAAATCTTGAATTAATTCTATTCTATTTTGATAATCTTGATCGAGCTTTAATGATCGTTTACGCTTTTTGGCAATCCAGTCTGGTAAGGAACGGGACACGTTGGATCCCGACACTTGATACACGGAGACATTCCCTGCTGATGTTGATTTCAATACCATGGTATTGGTTGTATTATCTATATGTATTCAATTAGTATGGAGGGAGAAAAAGAGAGAAAGAGAGAGAGAGACAAGACAGAGAGTAAGAAAAAAAAATTATTGATATAAGAGATGGGAAGCGATGAGATTTAAATTTTATTTCGAGTGCTTTCCTAATCGGGTAATGATATCACGTGATATTTTCACTTGAATTGATCCACATGAGTACTATGCTGGCGATTGTTGTTGTTGTTGTTGTTGTGGTTGTTGTTATTGTGGTTGTTATTGTTATTCATAAACTTAATAGGAGTCGATGAGTCAAAACCATATTCGCCCTGTGGTGGGGAAGTGAGAATCAGGTATAATGACTTGAAATCTTCTAATTTGATTTCTTCACTAGGGATAGGGTCTGAGATAGCATCAAACCATTTATGTTCTGGTTTGAATGTATTTCTAAAGAATTCCAATCCACTATTTATTAATTCATCTTTGAATACAGTAGGGTCAATTTTCAATTGATATTCAAATAATTGAATGAATTTGTCGAGGAAGCGTAAATCAGCATAACAGATGTCATTTACCATATTAATTAAACAGATCCAAATTTGATTCTGCTTAATTGATGTGAAATTTAAGTTTAATAGTTGATGGAATATTGAATTAATAAGTTTGGTTTGGTATTTTTGAATTTGTGCCGGGAATTTGGTAGTGGTTAATAATGATGACATTAATCCTGCCGTATATAATTCTATAAATTGAATGGTAATTTTTTCATTTAAATTAGTGTTTAGTTGATTAACATATTCAATGGTTTTTGAATCTTGGGTCATGAGTTTAGCAAATAATTTTAATAATTTGAATTGGGTTAAGAATAAACTATGGTATATATTGACTTCTTGAGTTAATTGCAATAATTTATCCCAGGGATGTTTAATTTCTGGTTCATAATTCAATTTGGGAATTGGAGGAAGAATAAACGAACCAAATTGTGTTTGGATGCAACTGGGTAATTTATCGAGTTTATGATACATTATATTGTAAGAGATAATATAATTCAAATAATTTATTCCCATTGAGATGGAAACCTTACCATTCAATTTGTTGAATGATTGGAATAAATGATTAATATCGGAACTACTTATGATTTCAATTGATTTATCAAGTTTGTTGGCAATTTTGGCAGTGAATTTCTCACCAGTTCCATAGTCGAGCATAAGCAAGATGAACTTTAGAGAATCTTCCAAAGTCATACCTTCTGGTTGACAATCATTAAATGAAGTGATGTTATTTAATGCTTTATTGATAATGTTGTTATCATTATCATTATCATCATTATCATTATCATCATTATTAGGGAATGAAATATTATCATGTTGCAAGAGTTGTTTGACAATCATTTTGGACATATCATCCAGAGACAATTCAACGAGTTTAATTCTGCGATCATAAGTATTCTGTTTCATAATTGATAAGTATTCATTAATGATAGATTTCATAGTGGATAGGAAGTCATCATAACCAACCCCTTCATCATCTGAGTGCATTAACATATACATTTCACTGTAGTTGACTTTATTATTGTCAGTTTGGGCCAGGGGAATGCTATCGATATTTTGAATGACATGGGAAATATCCAACCAAGGATGAAATAAATACAACCAGCAAACTTTAGCTAATAAGACATTGGTGACACCAGGCTGATTATATTTGATTAATGGGGTTAACAAGTCTATTGATAATGGGGGTGTCCCTTCGTGGGGGTGGTGGTTGTCTTGTAAGATTTGGATTAAATTGGGGTATAATTCAGCTATTGTCGGCAACGGAGTTGTTGAAGAGTCGATCAATGACAATTGATTGGCTCCAACTTGAATGATAACTGATTTGATGTCCATAGTCAAACTGCTTTTTTGCCTACTATTGTTGGTGGTGGTTGGGTTCATTATGTGGTAAATGTTTTTGCAACATTTTTCTGTGTTTGGCGTTGAAACCCAGAAAATTACTGATTACGTAATTGCTTACATAAGCAGAGCCGAGAGAATTCGGAATTCCGGATTTTTTTTCCCTTTCGTTAATTGTCGAATTGGGAGTTCCCGCCTACCACCCCCGAAAAGAAGAAAAAAAAAAACAATCGAGGCCATCTTTTTGATGCTTCTAGAAAACTTCACAAAAAGAAACATCTGATGTACGCACGATTACAATGGCTTTATATTTTTGTATTTTTAACCAAAAAAAAATGGCCTTATTCCCATAATCTCATGATCCAAATAGCCTTGTTAATTTAAATGCTGCCAAATATTTCAATAACCGTATAAGTGCCGTGCCAGAAACAATAACATGTATTGTTTGCCAGAATATACGGGACACTGGGGGAGTTCGGCAGCTAGGCCGGGCAGGTATGCAGGTATAGTAGGTCCTGGCAGGAAGGTGGTGCCTTGTTGGCAGTCGGTCAATGCAAGGTAGACTTATTGACATTGATGTACCAACGGGCAGGTTCAGACATGGTCCCCGAAAGAAGAAAAAAAAAAGAACACCGCAGGTAAGACTGGGATCAACCTGAGGATATTCAGGTTGATGTATGATCATGTCCAGTAAATTTTTTGCCATGACTTGCATGGAGTAAGGACACCGAAGGATACATAGCCAGCCGAAGGGTGTTGGTGGAGGTGGTGGAGGTGGTGGAGGGGCGGTCATTAATCCGTAAGGTGAGACAAGGTGTTGGTGTATACTCCCACCCACCCCTCCTCCTGTCAGGGAAATATACCCGCAGGGCATTGCACCAGCAGGCTATAACATGGGATGATCTCATGCCATGATCTCATGTCATGATCTCAGGTTACGAGAATCATCTGGCCTCGCTCTCATGAAGTGTATTAGTGCAAACAAAGGGGCCACTATGCCGCCATTACGCCCCAAAAGTGGACCATGCAATCATTAGGCCAGAGGTGCATAATACAATACTCTAAACACCCACTCTCAAACTTTACTACCCCCGAAAGATCACACACTACACCCGAAGGGTATGCTAACAAAACACAAAAGAGCCTTTCATCTCTTAGTAACACCCCCCTCCCCCCCTCCAGTGGAGGACCTACCCCCATCGGGACGGGGTTTGCTCTTGCTATTATGCTCGGGTGTAATAACATCCAATTGATGTGTAAAACGCATTAAACCGCCAGAGATTGAGACTAAGGTATATCGGCCACGTTTAATGCCTTGTGTAATAATATCTTTGGAATAGTAGTAATGGAGATGATAGGGCATTAGCGAGATGAAAAAAAACCCTCTCCGGAATTCCGGCACCTGGGCTAATATGTGATCATCAATCATGTAGAAAAATGATGGTAAGGCTCTTTTTTTCTTTTTTGGTCCAAGAGAAGCTAAACCGACGGGGCTCCGAAGATGCATCTGCATTACAAAAATATTCATGCAAGGAAGGTATTGCGGAAGCGAATGCGGGCGACGATAAAGGGTTGTACAACAGTAATTATGCATCGTTAGGTATGAATCGGTGTCATGTATGATAAGGTCATAATCCCACCAAAACTATTTGCTCGCCAAGCAAATAGGAGAAGTACCAGTAGCCCATGGCCACTATTTCTCTGCCTGCCACTACTATTGCTAAGTGGGCGCAATAATACTTTAGCAATAGTAATAGACTAGTAATGACTAGTGGTAGAAGTAGATTAATAGTGAATAGAAGAAGAATCTTCACCACCGTAATGACGTATGAGGCATTAAAACAAGTTGCATAATAGTGGAGTGTTTTAGAAAAGAGGCTTTCCCGCTATGAAAGGATCCCCGATGGAAAAAACAAAAAACAGAAAAAAACAAAAACCCAAAAACTGTAAAAAGCAATTATAGATGATTGTAAAGCAAGCAAGAAAATAATATATTTTTTAAAGGACTTTAATTTAGTTTTTGTGTCCGATTGTTTGGGGGGAGGAGGAGGAGGGAGAGAACAAGTGTAGATATAAATACATCCAACAATATCCACTTTTCCACTCCATGCTGTTTTCCAACCTTAATAACAAATACAATAACAATGTTAAACTTTAATTATTCATTGACTACAGCACAAGCAAGAGCACCATCTGCATCTACCCCACCATCTACCCCACCAACCACCACCAGTAATAGATACACCACCATCACATCATCACCAAGAAGACAGCATAGAAGGTGTAATTCCGTGGATTTCACTCCCAGAAGAGAAAGCTACTCATCCCCAGTATCGGCAGTATTATCATCACCCGTGTCGGTGATACCCAACGCACCTATCCAAGCACAACCACAACCACAACCACAACAAGCACAACAGCAACCACAATCATCGGGAGTGATTGACTTGGATAAAATTACTGTGGAGTTGAATAATAGTGTGAGAAGATTGAGTAGTATATTACCTAGCATTAATGAATCATCCAAATTACAATCGATGATTAACGAAACTTATAAAGATGAAGATGAAGAATTATACGGAGAGAGTTGTAGATTACCATTATCATCAGAGTTGTTGTTGATGAAGTATCAACACTACCATAGTAATAACAGTAGTAATTATAACAGTGAAGATGAAGATACCCAAACTGACAATCATAGTAATGATAGTAACCATTCATCCTTCAAGGAGATGACTAATGGTTTGATTCGCTCGTTGAGCAAATTCAGGAGGAATAGTTCAAGATAATTGGCAGACATTTCAGACAGTCAGACAGACAGACATTAAATCAGGGCACAGACATTTCAAAAAGGTTTACATTTTATAGATTATACAGGTTAATAAACAGATACAGATAAAGTGAATTTTTTTTTTTTGCTCTCTCTCTCTCGCTCTCTCGCTCTCTTTGTTTTGAGGTTTCTTTTTTTCTTTTCTGGCCCAAATGTGTTAGTTTTTGTGTGGGGTGTGAATGTTACACGCAGGCCAAATAACCAAAAAAAATAATATTTTGTGTCAGCCAACAATAGAAGTTTAAAAAACAAAAAAACCCTTCACCTTCGGTCATTTTTATTTATCTCCTCTATTTCCCCCACTTGCAATTAAGACACAAAAACCTTTCGATTCTCAATTTAGTTAATTAGACGATGAAGAAATTAATGAAGGGGGCGGCGGACGCGGGCGGGAGATGATAGAAGGTTTGTAGAGGAGAAAGGCGGTGGTACCTAACTCATTATTGATAGATCTGATCTGAAGCCAATCACATGACATCAGACAGACAGAGAGACAGATCACCGCGTGGTCTTTCGCTTATAACGTCAAACGATGTTATACCAAGTGTGTACCTCTTTCTCTCCCCCCCCCCTCCACCACCCTCCTCAGCCAAAGAATCTGGAAATATTATGTCACTTTTTTTTAGTTAATGATACCCCACGTGAGATCCTAATTGGAAATGATGGGTTGAGCAAAAAAAAAACAAAAAAAATAAAATAAAATAAATAAAAATAAATTGAAACTAAAAATTTCTTTTTGAAATCGTTCTATTTTTTAACTTTATTGGGAGAGGAGAGAGAGGCTTTATACACAGGAACCTGTAATTAACGGAATTATGTATAGAAGGTATCAAAGAAATAATAATAATAATAAAGTATTATAATATACAATCTATAAACTGTTTTTTAATTTATTCAATTGATTTAATACTGCTACTTTAGCAGTTCCACCAATGGCATCTCTTCTTTCAACACATACTTCAAAGTTGAATACTTCTTCTTTGACGTCATCTTCAAACCTAGCATCAATGGCCTTGAATTGTTCTAAACTCAATTGATCAATTCCGCTCAATTTCAATTCTTCAGCTTGACGAACACATTCTCCAGAAATATGATGAGTTTCTCTAAATGGAACACCACGTCTAACTAAATAATCAGCTAAATCGGTCGCCAACATATCCATGGTTAAGGCCAGGGTCATCTTATGTTGGTTGATTGATAAGGTACTTATAACCCCAGTAGCAATTAAGATTGAATGTTCCACGGTAGTCAAGGCATCAAATAAAGGTTCTTTATCTTCTTGCATATCTTTATTATAAGTGGAAGGAATTGATTTGATAGACATCAAAAACCCCGCCAATGAACCAAATACTCTACCTGATTTACCTCTTAATAATTCTAATGAATCGGGATTCTTCTTTTGTGGCATCAAGGAACTACCAGTAGAATAAGCATCGGCCAATCTAATGAAATCAAATTCTCCACTGGAATAAATAATTAAATCTTCACTAAATCTTGAGATATGATTCATGAATAAAGTACTCCAGAAAAGAGTTTCCACTACGAAATCACGATCACTAACTGCCGTTAAAGAATTACCAATAACTCCGTCGAATCCCAATCCAGCCGCTAAGAATTCACGATCAATTCCATAGGGATGTCCAGCTAATGCCCCTGAACCCAATGGAGATTGATTAACCCGAATTTTAATCTGTTGTAATCTTTTATAATCTTCGGTGAAATAAGTAGCATAAGAACTCAACCAGTGTGACCATCTAATAGGTTGGGCTCTTTGCAAATGAGTATAACCAGGCATTAAAACATCAATCTCTTCTTGAGCACGATTAATAATACTCAAGATGAAATTACTCAATTTATCAGATAAATCAATAATTCTATCACGAACATAAATTCTCATATCGGTAGCAACTTGATCATTTCTTGAACGACCAGTGTGAACCTTACCGGCGATATCTTTACCTATAACCTCACCCAATCTACGTTCATTAGCAGTATGAATATCTTCATCACCGGCCTTTTCAACAAAGGCACCATTTTTCCATTCTTCACGAATCACTTCTAATCCAGCATGGATCTTGGATAATTCTTCACTGGTGAGTAAGCCCAATTGAGCAAGACCAGAAGTGTATACTTTAGTTCCTGTTAAATCGGCATCATACATGACTTTATCATATGGTAAGGAGGCATTATAAAGATCCATTAATGGATCAGTGGCACCGGTAAATCTACCACCCCATAATTTGGCTTCACTTGGAACTTGACTCATGTTTGTCTGTATATAGATGTTGTTGAGGAGGAGGAGGAGGAGGAGGAGGAGGAGGAAGAAGAAGAAGAGGAAGAAGAAGAAAGTGAAGGAAAAATTTTCCAATTAATTAATTTTCAACGAAAGATAGTGAACCGCGCTTGAAAATTTTTTCAATTGCCTAATTGGGAATGTATGATGAGTCAAACAGGTCGTGTATGGGGGGAGAAAATTGCCAACCACCTATATTCTAATGTATATATAGAGGGGGGTGGGGGGGAGGAGACCCCCATTCGAGGTGTGGAAATACTTATTATGGTCTCAATCTCCCAGTTGGTTCAGTTGGGTATATCATACGCTCTTCCTAGTTTTAGTTTGGTAAATAGCTCTCCTTTCACAATATTATTATGGCAGTAATTATTATTAACTACTGGTTTTTATTTTTAAGTAATAGCTTTAGGAACACATATCCGAGGAGGGAGGACGAGGCGGTATTATTATTCGTCTCTTCCTCTTCTCTTTCTTCAAAAAAAGAAAAAAAGAAACTGTACTAGTTATGGTCTAGATGAAATAGTCTATGCATTTACGACAGCATACATCAATGTCGTATTGAAAGAGCAAATAATGCAAAGTATGGTCTAGATCGCCCAAAAAAGGGGGAAATAAAAACCCGCAAGACCACCCCCTCGTGGATAATAAAACCCGCAGACCCTAATAATGGCAATAATCATCGTAATACCCTTTGGTCTTCTCGGTGATTCTGTTAGGATTTTTCAGAGAAATCTAAATAGTATTTGCTCATTGTGGCATGAGGGAATTAGGTAATTAACCTCCCTGGGATCGTACCTACAGGTGTTTTATGAACATTCAACAAACATTTTATTCACTTTTATAGACTATAAACCTAAACCAATACCTAAAACCAATACCTAAAGCAATACCTAAAACCTAAAAACTTCTTGTTCTCCTAGATATATCCCATCTACTATAACTCATCCTCCTTGAAAAATATAAATCATGAAAATAAACCCAATCCAATCTAACGTTTCCCAATTCTCTTCCTGATTCAATCAGTAATCCCATAGAATGTAATTGATCATTGGAAATAGGTAATCCATGCAATGGTCCAATTGGTCCTTTATGTTTAGCGAAATATTTATCGAGATATTGGGCTCGGATAATAGCTTGGACAATATGATGTTTTTGATAGGTGGTAGTAGTGGAGAAGGTAGATTGGGAGATAATTGCCTTTTTAATAAATGCAATTACTGTTTCCAAGGCGGTGAGTTGTCCGGTGGATAATTTGGAAAGGAGGGATGAGAGGGGAATCAAAGTGATATTGAACTCTTTTTCTGATAATAAGATATCATCGTTTAAATAGTTGGCTGAATGGGGAGAAAGGTGATGGTTTGTCTTGTCATTGGTGAGTAATTCCCAAACTTGTTGGAACTGTTCTATTTCTGAGATTGGATTCATTGTGGGTGTGGGTGTGGGTGTGGGTGTATGTTGTGGAAGATTGTTAGTTGATTGATAGAGAGTGAATAGTGTAATGGGAGGACAATGGGATTGTCGATTGTATTTATAATTGGGCCATGATAGCTGGAAGAAGGGCGTTAACCCCCCTTATCTCTATGGCAATGGCAACGGCAACGGCAACGGCAACGGCAATGGCAATGGCATATTTCACTCAAAAATAAGAGTGGAGTAAAGTAGAACTGATAGAGGTGTCTTCATAAAAAAAAATGAAACATCGTATCATTTGATGTCAATTACGTCATTGGGATTTCAATTACGGCGGTGCCAACAGAAAAAAAAAAACCATCAAGTTTCTATAATTATCCAATTTACGTCATTGGGGTGTTCTTTTTTTTTTACACTCATTAGCTTTTGTTATTAAAAACTGGCAGAAGTGTCTCTCTCTCAGATGAAAAAGGGGGTCATGGGGGGTTATCGAAGGGAACTACTTCCCTTATGGGGCACACGGCATTTTTTTTTGGTTTTGGTTTTGGTTTTCATTTCGTGGGCCTTAGACTTGTGACGTAAATGCAAGGTCTAATCACCTACCAACCTTCCCTTGCCAATCGGAGGCCGTTGGCTATACCCGAGTAGATAACTAAAATCCCTCTTACTCCCCAACTCTACCCCCCCTTTACTGTTAGGTCGGATAAGCCCCCTCTAGGAGATCACAGAGAGACTAGAGGAGATCAGAGACTAGAGGAGATCAATAAAAACTAATAAATGTAATATTCAACCATACACACACACACACACACAAAGTAAAAAAAAAATATCTAATGCTTTAATAAATCAACCTTCAAGATTTCAACCACTGTCTTACCAACAGCACAAACTTCCTCATCGAAATATCTTCTACCACTTAATTGTAATCCAACAGGTGCACCAATGAATTCTTCCGGTTGATAGTTTTCATTTTCTAATTTTTCTAAATCACTTCTATATTTATAGTCAAGATCTTCTGCAGTCCATTTATCAATTTTTGGATCTTGGAATACCCCCGTTTGGAAGGCCAATGTAGGCAAATCAAGAATGTTGAATAATGAAGTGTATGACCAACTATAAACTTCTTCAGAATGAGGGGCAACATTTTGTGATACGGGGGATAAAATGGCATCAATGTGGTTATCAACCAAGAATTGGGAATATTCATGTCTCAAATCATCTCTAATCACGTTCAATTGACGATTTTGAGATACTGGCACATCAACAGCACCGTCACCATAATTCAATGACCATTTGGTCAATTTACAAAGTGGTTCACCCGAAGCAGATAATAATTTACGTTGAGCAGAATTACCATCACACGAATACATCTTATGAACAGTCTCATAAGCCAATTTCGTTCTGGGAGGATTCCATTCCACAATATTAACTCCTGCCGCTTTCAATTTATCAACCGTTTGGTTCAAGGCACGTCTCACGGGGGGAGTAACTCTAATTATCCCATCATCTCTAATGACCGCGATGGTTATATCAGCAGCTTTAGGTTTGGCCACTTCTCTCCATGGCATAGGCAATGACCAGTGATCATAATTCCAAGGCTTACCTTCGTTGATGTATGCCTTCATCCATAATTCAATATCTTCAATAGTACGAGCCAAGGGACCAGCAACCCCCGGAACCGACTCTTGACCCTTTTGACTGGAGATTGAACCAAACCCGGAAATTCTTCTGGTGGTGGGTCTTAAACCAATAGAACCGGAAAACCCCGCGGGGCCTCTAATTGATCCTCCAATATCCGATCCCACTCCAATTACACTACCGCCAAATCCGGAAATGGCTCCTTCACCACTTGAAGATCCACCACTTGATAATAATAAATTGAATGGGTTTTGAGTATTACCAATGATATTGTTATTACCATCTAAATGCATAAGAGTTTGTGGTTGATTGGTTCTAATGTAAAATACTGCCCCCAATTTTTCCAAGATCTTAGGAGTAACGGCATGATCTTGAGACACGTTATCTAAAAGAGAGGCATAACCTGCACAAGTGATTTTCCCCTTATAAGCAATATGTTCCTTAAGAGAAATAGGTAAACCATGTAAAGGGCCAACCAATTTACCGTGTTGTTGGAAATAAGCGTCTCTATGTTCAGCTTGTTGCAACCCTTCGTCTAAAAAGAATTCCATGACCGAATTGGTGAATTGATGACAGATAACAGCACGCTTGGCGAATGCCTTGAATACTTCCACCGCAGTTAATTCTCCTCGGGACATCTTATCCACTAAATCAACCCCAGAAGAATCAGTAATGGCAAATTCCTCAGGAGTTAATAATTTGGCATCATACAAATATTGAACGGGGTTGAATTGTTCTTGGATTAATTCAGCTACTGGCTTGGGTAATTCGATTTTTAACTCTGATGGAATGGCCTGTTCTCTTTGTTGTCTATATTTTTCTATTTTTGGTGCCCAATCTTTTTCAAATCTCTCGGGATCTTCATAGTTTTCAAAAGGGTCTTTAGTCAAGAAAGCCTGATAAGCACTTTGTTTGGTCATTCTGTGGGTGTAGTTGGAGGTGTGTAGTAGTTGGAGGTGTAGTTGGCGATAACAGCTAACAATAAAGCTAAAGGAATCTTGCCCGGTATTTATAGAGAGATAACGTGAATGGCAAAGAAAAAAAAACAACCACCAAAAAATTGATAAACTGCGGAGATAAAAAAAACACAATTTAGCGCATCTTTCTTTATCCACTTTCCCAATTAGGAAGTTTGCGAATATCAATCACCGTAAGCCGCTAGTAATCTACTAGACTCTACCTTAGTGTGCTGTTCCCTGCTCTATCCCTTTTTTCTTACTGTCAAATAGCACCCAGCACCGCCACCAAGTATCTGTCACCATCAATATCAACTGTTTTTTTTTTGGATCCGCTGCCAAGTCAACTTAGGGTTTGCCTTGTCTTTCATACCCACTAACGATGGGGGGGTTCTTGTGAAGAGACCCCCCCCCTCTCCCCCTCGGCGGGAACGTTACCAAACATTAAACCGGTTTTGCTCAACCTCAAGGCATCCATTGTCCGAGGCGCATCTCGTCCCTGGTTATTTAACGTAAATCCCACAGTTGATTCCCCCTTGCGCATTACACCTTCCTAATAAGGAAGGATTAGCCCGAGGCCATATTCTTTTTTTTTTGTTGTTGTTGGCTTGTTGGATCCCCCAAAAATAAAAATAAAACTGTG